>SJYA01002974.1:131677-280466 GCA_006410615.1 Neotragus moschatus
AATTTGATAATTAAGTATTAAATAAATTTTAAATGATTTTTAAAATAGGAACTGAGTTTTTAACCTTGGCAAGCTATAAAATAGCTTGCATTTTTGTGTATACACACACAAAAAAAGCATTTTTAGATTGATGTTAAAAATAATTATTATGTCAGTGATAGTAATTTTGTTAAATAATTATAAGGAAAAAAGACTGAAAACCACAAAAAGTTAAAAATTTCAATTAAACTATCAAACAATTACAGTAGAACAAGCTCTTTCTAAAAAATGTTAAAGATCAATTGATAAATAAATTTGAAAAATTAGGATCTTTTCTTTACATTTAGAGGAGTCATGCTATAGGAGATACCGCAATTAATGCTTTAGTTACAATTTGTCTGAAAGGGATTTTAAATTTACAAGGAAATAAAATATAAAAATTTAAATTACTCTCAGAATACTTCCACTGAGCAGTGTTCATCTAAGCTATATTCAGAATATCCTGGGGAACTGAACTTAGCTCTTGAGAATTTTAGAGTCTTATTTTGATCTTAACATTCATACAGTGCTTGATTCTAGGGTACAATATCAGAATGAAAGGCAATGTAATATATATTCCCCTCTTAACAGAATATGTATTGGTTTCTCACACTCGTTAGGCATAATTTCCTTGGTGTATTGTATCCACATTAATTCCCTTCAAATCTGTTGCCCCTCCCTGTCCTTGTCGTTTCATCCCCTTTGCTGTTTCCCTAGAACTTCTACATAAAACTCTAATCCCTACAGCCCCCTTGTCTAGAAGTCTTATCTTTTTTTCTATCCACATCCCTAAAAAGCCACTACTGCCCTCTTTTTCTTCCCTTTCTCCATTGTACACACATCTGCTGATGTTAATTGGCTTCCTTTAAGGTCTCTTAGAAAGAATCAGACATTCTAATCACCAGAGAGGTTATCATTTAGTCCATCTGGTTCTGAAAACTTTAAGAAGTTGCTATCTGCTTAATGAAAGACATGTCTCCTCACCTTTGTATAAACTTACAAAAAGGAAAGAAAACTCTGTGCATTCATGCTTCCTTTGGCTTCAATTTGTGGTTCAGAAAAAAAAAATCAGAATTATTATGGAACATGAGTCAAAGAGCTAAACCAAATGGACATATTTATCAGGTAAGGACTGATTTAAAAAGTGTTTTTGAAGATTAGCATGCAGGACAAAGTTTAATGTTAAAAACATGATCTGCAAAACTGAAATGTTATGTTTTAACAAATTAAGTTTGAAATTGTTTTAATTGGTGTGTACATGTGGAAACAATAGAAAACCATGAACTAGAAAATACATCTATTCAATTTTGAATGCACCCAGGCATTTTATGAATTACTTTATATTAGAATTCAAGGCAAGAGAATATTATAGCTCTTTAGTAACAGCAACTTTATCCTAAAATTAGTTTCTCTTTCTTTTCATAGGCCTAGCAGAAACAAGAAATAATTTTGCAACGGTTTTCATGTAAATATTCTTGTTTATATTATGCCATTTAGGGTAATCACTCCATTTTCTGATTCTTTTTAATGAGAAAATGCAGAATTCTAAGATTCTCAGTCTTTAAAAAAAGTTTTTTTTCTTATTCTTTAGACTGATTAGTTAATGCTGTAAGATACCTGTCTCTCTGAATAGTGTCTCAGTTTTCTTCAAATAGGGATAATAATAATATCTACATCATGGTGCTGTTTGGAGGATGAAATGAGATAATGTTCTGACACAGAGATATGCCAATCCTGTTATTATTATCATTGCCCTTATCTGATCACTTTCAGCATACTTGTTTTGCATTTCATTGCCAAATATTTTTCAGAAAATTTTTCTGTATAACATTGCATTATATCATAAGTACATCTAACATTTGCAACTTGAACTCTATATCCCCTTGGAAAAAAGAGGAGTAACAACTTTATTGATCCACGTGTCCCATGTTGATAATGGCAGCATTTCTGAGTCTGACAGCAGAGTTTGAGGTGTATTTTTTCATGCAACATACCCCTATTAGAGGAATAAAAACTGATTACTGGGCTAACTGAAAGATCATTTTTGTTTCTCTGTTTTTACTTTTTCTTAGAGTGAAATATACTTTACAGGCAACAAACTGAAGTTGCTTAGTCGTATCCAGGTCTTTGCAACCCCATGGACTGTAGCCCACCAGGCTCAAAGAAATCTCCTAAGATCATTTTTATAAATACAGCATTTGCCTTAACTGCTAATTTCAGGACTTAATTCTGACATTATAAAGAATTTGGTCAGGTTGGTCAAAATCTGCCTTTTGGCAATTTCTCTTCATTAGCTATGAGTCTCTTAGCTTAAAATCAGGTCTATTCCTCTCTTACAAAGAAGTGAGAGAGATGCCTGGGACTTTGTGGATGCCTTTAGTGCCACGTAGCTTTGTACAGACTCCAAAAGCATTGGCAGAAATAAAACTGAAATGATATTTTTCTTAAGATGTTAAGCTAATCTTTAAAAACTATTGTAAGAAGTATAACTGAAATGATATTTTTAAGACACTAAACTAATCATTAAAATTGGTCCCCCAAATTTTCTTGCCTTATAACTCTCAATACAGGGAATAAATTGCTTATATTGCTTCAGTGTGTACATTTGGGAATAAAGTCAATGTTCAGTGTGAAATTTCAAGATCAACTGGATTCCTTTGATTAGATTTTGGGGATTTGTTTTAGTTTATTTTTTGCTTAGAGCAAGACAATATCTATACTTACCAGAGGCTCAGCTGTAAAGAATCCGCCTACAGTGCAGGAGACTCAGAGATGGGGATTCAGTCCCTGAGTGGGGAAGATCCCTTAGAGGAGGAAATGGCAACCCTTTCCAGTATTCTTGCCTAGAAAATTCCATGGACAGAGGAGCCAAGTGGTCTACAGTCCATAAGGTAGGGTTGCAGAGTTGGACATAACTGAGCAACTGAACACAGAAGATGAGTCAGATTTTTGTGAAGAAAACAAAAAAGGATTTCTAAATCTTCCTTGTTGTATCAAGGGTGAAACTAAGAATTCAAAATATGCTTTCCGATTCTATGATAAAATATATAACAGAGGGTGCTTACTTTATGATGGGCTTCCCTGGTAGCTCAGCTGGTAAAGAATCTGCCTGTAGTGAAGGAGACCCCGGTTAGATTCCTGGGTTAGGAAGATCCCCTGGAGAAGGGATAGGCTACTCACTTCAGTATTCTTGGGCTTCCCTGGTGGCTCAGATGGCAAAGAATCCACCTGCAATATGGAAGACCTGGGTTCGATCCCTGGGTTGGGAAGATCTCCTGGAGAAGGGCACGGCAACCCACTCCAGTATTCTTGCCTGAAGAATTCCCATGGACAGGGGAGCCTGGAGGGCTACAGTCCATGGGGTCGCAGAGAGTCAGACAGGACTGAATGACTAAGCACACTCAGCACTTTAAGATAGAAAATGGAAATAGAAAGCCACTCCACCTCTGGGCTTAGTGAATGAGATGTGGTGAAAACCAGGTAATTCAGGTGAGATGAGCATGCTGACCAAGGACCCTTGGGTGGGGGTTGGGGAGGAAAAAAAAAAGCAATATGTTAGAAACCCTGATCTGGATTCCAGATTGAATGAGGGGAAATCAAAGAACATCCAGACCTCTTCTCTGCATCCCTCTGCTTCAGGCAACGTGGTATTAGAAGGCTGGGTCTGTACCAGGTAGGGGGAGGGTCTAGATGTGCAGACTTGGGGCAGCAAGCTCCTCTATATCTTATATCTGATATGGAAAATGTCTGAAATCCCAGCATTTCTGTGAGAAGAAGCAAGCAGGTGNCCAGACCTCTTCTCTGCATCCCTCTGCTTCAGGCAACGTGGTATTAGAAGGCTGGGTCTGTACCAGGTAGGGGGAGGGTCTAGATGTGCAGACTTGGGGCAGCAAGCTCCTCTATATCTTATATCTGATATGGAAAATGTCTGAAATCCCAGCATTTCTGTGAGAAGAAGCAAGCAGGTGGCTGAGAATTAACATTAAGCATGAAAGTGAAAGTGTTAGTCATTCAACCATGTTCGAATGTTTGCAACTTCATGAACTGTAGCCTGCCAGGATCCTCTGTTGAGGAATTCTTCAGGCAAGAATATTGGAGTGGGTAATTATTCTGTTCTTCAAGGGATTTTCCTGACCTGGGGATTGAACCCAAGTCTCCTGCATTAGCAGGCATATTCTTTGCCGTCTGAGCCACCAGGGAAGCCCCAAATTAAGCATAAGTAAATAAAATTAGGTGTAAGTGCCAAAGGGTCACCAATGGCTCAAGCACCCCTGCAAAGTTAAGGGTCCCAAGGAAATGTTAGCAACCCCTGGAGTCAGGACCCAGCAGGAGTCCTCCTGCCCAGTGTCCTTTGTGCTTAAAGAATAAGACCGAGTTTGGCTCAGAAGCAAAGGAAATTTTAATTCTTTGTTCAAGACTGGAGAGGCAGGAGCTTGCATTCTAGAGTGTGCAGTCTCCTTGATGGGCCATCATCTGAGCTGATTCACAGGGTTCTTGTCCACTGGGAGGGGGCGGAGTCCTGGCAGGTGAGGCGCAGGTGTGCTGCTTCTGGGCTCTGGAACTGCAGTGTGAGGTTCACGTGGTGTCTCTGCCCGTGACCTGCCCCCTCCATCTCCTTATACCCCAGTCAGGTGCCACGATGCTGTGATGGGAATTCAAATCCAGTGTACTAGGTGGAAGGCCACTGCACACAGCCCCCGACAGCAAGTGAAACTAGACAAAGAGAAGTTAGACCTTATCTTATCGCTTAGAATCCATCTTATTTTTCCTGGGACTCCAGTGGGCTTTGCAGGCGACAGACATACTACTAAGTCTCAGAGTATCAACCGTGCTGGAAAAAAAGTCAAAGTTCAGTGCCCAGCTAGCACAAGAAGTTTGCTGAGCTTCATGGGACCAGTCACTCTGTCCTGAGACCACAGACCTCCAAGGATCACGTCCACGGACATTTTGACAACAAATGCAGCCAAAGACAGAGACGAGTGCCAAGACGGTCTGCTATTTCAGCAGGGCTCACAGTGGATGGCGGGTGGATCAAAATTTCCTCTCCCTCCTCCTCAGGAGATTATTCATCCCCAGATGCCCTCCTAAGAGCACTAAAGAGGTAAAAAATCCAAAATGAGTGATTACCTGTAAGAGATTAAGTGACCCTGAGAGCCTTTGAAACCACAGGAAACAAAGTTACCATTGGTCAAGTTTAAGGATTTTTTTTTTGTTTGCGATATATATATATATATTTTAGTAATTTATTTGGCTGTACTGGGTCTTAGTTGTGGCATGTGAATGCTTAATTGTAGCATATGGGGTCTAGTTTCCCCACCAGGGATGGAACACTCTCCCCACTCCTTGCCCCCACCCACCCCCGGCCCCCACAGCCCCAGCATTGGGCTTAACTACTGGACTTCCAGGTAAGTCCTTGGGGTATTTTTTTTTTTAATCAGAGAAATTGAGGATCAAGGGTAAGATGACGTCAGTGATAGAACATAACAGATTATAACTTTTTGCCTATCTGAATTGTAGTATGTCAGTTTTAACCTGTGTGCTATAGGAGTATCCAAATGTTGTTCAGCCCTCCTCTTTCCTACCTTATGCAAACCATACACTTTGTACAGGGTAGACTGTAGTCTTTTTGTTCTCTTTGCTGTTAGTAAAGATTAGTCATTGTTTTGTTGCTAAGCCACGTCCAACTCTTCGTGATCCAATGGACTGATACATGCTCCAAGCTCCTCTGTCCATAGAATTCTCCAGACAAGATGACTGGAGTGGGTTGTCATTTCCTACTCCAGGGGATCTTTCCAACCCAGGAGTCAACACAGTCTCCTGCATTGTCAGGAGGATCCTTTACCACTGAGCCACCAGGGCAGCCCAGTAGATTAGAATACGTTAGCAATTCAGGACATGAGTCAAATGCAATCAAAATGTTACTTTGAATGTAGAGAAGCAAAATTTTACATATAAATCAGATAAGAGTGAAAAAGAAAAGCTATTCTCAGAGGAGAACTGCCACTTTTGGCATGGTGGTTAACAGGCATGGTGATTTTGACTACCATCCCACCAGGTGTCTAATCAATGAGGCAAAGCCCTTGACTTGTTACAATAACATCTTGGCAGTTAGACATCCCCTGCCCCCCAAACAGTGTTCCTGCTGGAGAAGATAATTGACAATACCACACATTGAGATCATTTATAACCCTAGGGTGTTCGCTTGACCTTTATTTTTAGTTATTTGATGGCACATTTCTCCTGACCCACAATATTTTGTTTTTCTCCCCTTTATTCACATCTAACCAAACCAACAAAATGAAGTTTAGCTAAATCATTTCATATTCTTGCCTCTTAAAATCTTTTCTACCTAAAAAAATAAGCAAACAACAACAGCAACAGCTCCACTCGTTTGCTGTTCAGATGTGCCTTTTATTTTAAGAAGCTAAAGAGGCAAATCGTTTTTAATTGCCCTACAAATATTTACATCCGATACATCCTGTGATTACAGCAATTACACTTATCAGTTTTCCACCCCCTGCTAAAGTAACCACAACATTGTCATGAGGAAATCATGTAGAAGAAGGAAAAAAAAGAAATTGCTGTAGTGCACTTTGAATAGAGTGGAAGAAGAAATGCCATCCCTCACTAGCTTAAGCTGCAAAATTATTTTCCACCCTCAGGAGCAATTGGTCTTTTCCCACCACTGATGGGCCACCACTGTTGCAGGATTTAACTGTTACCTCGGAAATACCAAAAAGATTGTTCTATTACAATGCTGTGTCCTGTAAATACTTGAGTTATGCCTGTAATTGCCTTAAAATGCATTGCCTGCTGTGCTTGCTCTTGTCCAAGAGCAGTTTAGAAGGTCAGACTGAAAGCTTTCATAGCCTTGATTATGGGCTGTTACTTGGTTATGAAGTGACTGGAAGAAGAAGCAAGAGTTAATATTTGTGTCTCATTTACCGAAGAAATGCTTCTGGAACTCTTTCATGGGATGATGATGTAATTCATTTTGATTCAGATATTAATATATATGTAAGGCATTAAGTTGTTGTTATTGTGTTTATGAAACTTGTAGCAAGTGCAGAACTTCTTGCTTATAAATATACCTTTCTAGTAACTCTAGTAATTTGACGAATCTATATAAATTCCGTGCCTCAGAGGCCTCTTGGCTTTCCTCCTGGCCTCTTGCTCTTGGAATAGGTTAGATTTAGAATCTGAAAATAGCAACACGAGGGCCAGGCTGGTTGAGAAATATTGTGTGCTGCTGCCAAAGTTTGTGATGAGCTTTTCCAGAAGCCTCTAGGCCATTTCTGAAATTCGCTGAGGAAGAAGCACACTTGTGTTCTGGCTTCATGGAACAACAGTGACATCCAGTGCTAATACAGTTGATCTGACGAGCCTGAAACAGTAACATCACATCATTTCTTGGTAAATGAATCAATATGATGACAAGGGAAAAGTGGTCAAGATGAGTGTCTTCACTAATAGCTGCTAACAGCAGGGGTAAATGGTGCTCAAGGTCAGAGAAAGTATTTCTGTGGCACATCCTAGCAGAAAGCAGTTTGCAGGCTTATGTTTCATTTCCAGTCTCACTCCTGAGAGATACTGACAGGGCACCGGGCCCTCGGCGCCCTCTCAGTTTACCTCGTGGGACGCTGTCTTCAGTTTGGCCTCTGTGAGATAGTGGCAGGGCGCTCTTGCAGTTTATCTCTCAGACTCATGTAACAGGAAGATGGTGATGCCATTCCACCGTTTGATCATTGATGATTGGGATCAGCATTCATCGGTCTGGAAGTTATTCCTTAGATGTAAGATACTTAGAGACACCAGGAAAGATATAGAAAAGCCCAAAGAGCTTGTCAGTTTATTGGGATTATTTAAGATTTTATTGCAGCCTGTCTTCTCTCTAGAAAAAGAGTGCTTTTTTTTTGTCAAAACCAGTAAGCCCTGAGAAAGCCATTTGCCAGTCTGTCTAGTGCTTTACATCGAATACTGAACTGCCCTCTATTGGAGAAGGACTGCTTTCTGATGCTACAATACAAAACTTTGTCTAGTTGACTTTAGCAACATGCATGTGTGCTAAGTCATGTTGATTGTGTTTGACTGTTCTCTGTCCATAGGGATTCTTCAGGCAAGAGTACTGGAGTGGGTTGCCATGCCCTCCTCCAGGGGATCTTCCTGAACCAGGGATTGAGCCCACTTCTCTTATGTCTCCTGCACTGGCAGACAGATTTTAGTAACATATACATCCTCAATAACTAGCTATACACTAATCAATCTAGAACGTTCAGTTCAGATCAGTCACTCAGTCATGTCCTGAAGCTTGTGCTTCATCCAGTCCAGCATTTCTCATGATGTACTCTGCATATAAGTTAAATAAGCAGGGTGACAATATATAGCTTTGACATATTTCTTTTGCAATTTGGAACCAGTCTGTTGTTTGGTGTCCAGTTCTAACTGTTGCTTCTTGACCTGCATATAGATTTCTTAAGAGGCAGGTCAGGTGGTCTGAAGAATTTTCCAGTTTGTTGTGATACACACAGTCAAAGGCTTTGACGTAGTCAATAAAATAGATGTTTTTCTGACACTCTATTGCTTTATCAATGATCCAGCAGATGTTGGNTTTGGTGTCCAGTTCTAACTGTTGCTTCTTGACCTGCATATAGATTTCTTAAGAGGCAGGTCAGGTGGTCTGAAGAATTTTCCAGTTTGTTGTGATACACACAGTCAAAGGCTTTGACGTAGTCAATAAAATAGATGTTTTTCTGACACTCTATTGCTTTATCAATGATCCAGCAGATGTTGGCAATTTGATCTCTGGTTCCTCTGCGTTTTCTAAATCCAGCTTGAACATCTGGAAGTTCAGGGTTCATGTACCGTTGAAGCCTGGCTTGGAGAATTTTGAGCATTACTTTGCTAGCGTGTGAGATGAGTGCAACTGCATGGTAGTTTATGTATTGGGTACCTATTACAGGCAGGCGCAGTGCGAGGCTCTGCTAATACATTACCTTTAATGTTCACATTATCTACATAAAGCACTTTTATTTCCACTTTACAGATGAGGAAAATAAAGCTTAGAAGGGCTCACTAGTATACCTAAGTTCCTAAAACTTCCAAGTGGGATTGTAGGATTTGAATCTAGAATTTCTGACACCCCTGTGCCCTTTGAGCACATAAAGTGGAGAGTCTTGGACCTCACGGGTGTCATGTCAAGGACCCTTAAAGGCCGTATACCTTTACCTTCCTATTGGTGGCATCATACACTCAGTTGAGTGTCTGCTGCTGCTGCTAAGTTGCTTCAGTCATGTTCGACTCTGTGTGACCCCATAGATGGCAGCCCACCAGGCTCCTCCATCCCTGGGATTCTCCAGGCAAGAACACTGGAGTGGGTTGCCATTTCCTTCTCCAATGCATGAAAGTAAAGAGTGAAAGTGAAGTCGCTCAGTCATGCCCGACTCTTAGCGACCCCATGGACTGTAGCCTACCAGCCTCCTCCATCCATGGGATTTTCCAGACAAGAGAACTGGGGTGGGGTGCCATCGCCTTCTCAAAATTGAGTGTCCAGATAGAACAAAATGATAGAGTAAGATTGGATTCATTCGCTTCCTGATTAACCCCTCAGTATCTATGTTTACACTTGAGGCTGCCCATTTAATTTTTATTTAGAACAGTGCTTTCCTCATAAAACTGTATATACAGGAACTGTAACTGACAGTTACCCTTGGAGTTCAACTTGTGGAAGATGATAAAAGTTCGTTTCAATGGTTCAGAACTTAAAATCTTAGATAGTTAATAAGTCACTGTGCTCCCAATGCTCAAACTACCTCACAGTTACACTCATTATTTTGCCATTGCTGAAAGTCTTTAGAAATCTTTTACTTGGAAAAGGTCAGTTTTCATTCCAATCCCTAAGAAAGGCAATGTCAAAGAATGCTCAAACTACTGCACAATTGGACTCATCTCACACGCTAGTAAAGTAATGCTCAAAATTCTCCAAGCCAGGCTTCAACAGTATGTGAACTGTGAACTTCCAGATGTTCACGCTGGTTTTAGAAAGGCAAAGGAACCAGAGATCAAATTGTCAACATCTACTGGTTCATCAAAAAAGCAAGAGAGTTCCAGAAAAACATCTACTTCTGCTTTATTGACTATGCCAAAGTGTTTGACTGTGTGGATCACAATAAACTGTGGAAAATTCTGAAAGAGATGGGAATACCAGACCACCTGACCTGCCTCTTGAAAAATCTGTATGCAGGTCAGGAAGCAACAGTTAGAACTGGACATGGAACAACAGACCGGTTCCAAATAGGTAAAGGAGTATGTCAAGGCTGTATATTGTCACCCTACTTATTTAACTTATATGTAGAATACATCATGAGAAATGCTGGACTGGAAGAAACACAAGCTGGAATCAAGATTGCTGGGAGAAATATCAATAACCTCAGATATGCAGATGACACCACTCTTATGACAGAAAATGAAGAACTAAAGAGCCTCTTGATGAAAGTGGGAGAGTGAAAAAGTTGGCTTAAAGCTCAACATTCAGAAAACTAAGAACATGGCATCCAGTCCCATCACTTCATGACAAATAGTTGGGGAAACAGTGGCAGACTATTTTTCTAGGCTCCAAAATCACTTCAGATGATGATTGCAGCCAGGAAATTAAAACATGCTTACTCCNTGACCTGCCTCTTGAAAAATCTGTATGCAGGTCAGGAAGCAACAGTTAGAACTGGACATGGAACAACAGACCGGTTCCAAATAGGTAAAGGAGTATGTCAAGGCTGTATATTGTCACCCTACTTATTTAACTTATATGTAGAATACATCATGAGAAATGCTGGACTGGAAGAAACACAAGCTGGAATCAAGATTGCTGGGAGAAATATCAATAACCTCAGATATGCAGATGACACCACTCTTATGACAGAAAATGAAGAACTAAAGAGCCTCTTGATGAAAGTGGGAGAGTGAAAAAGTTGGCTTAAAGCTCAACATTCAGAAAACTAAGAACATGGCATCCAGTCCCATCACTTCATGACAAATAGTTGGGGAAACAGTGGCAGACTATTTTTCTAGGCTCCAAAATCACTTCAGATGATGATTGCAGCCAGGAAATTAAAACATGCTTACTCCTTGGCAGGAAAGTTATGACCAACCTAGACAGCATATAAAAAGCAGAGACATTACTTTGTCTGCAAAGGTTGGTCTAGTCAAGGCTGTGGTTTTTCCACTAGTCATGTATGGATGTGAGAGTTGGACTATAAAGAAAGCTGAGCACTGAAGAATTGATGCTTTTGAACTGTGGTGTTGGAAAAGACTCTTAAGAGTCCGTAGGACTGCAAGGAGATCCAACCAGTCCATCCTAAAGGACATCAGTCTTGGGTTTTCAGATCTTCGCTCTGTTACTGGCTAGTTGTGTGACTTTGGGGTATGTAACTTATTTGGCCTCTTCCTTTTTATCTATAAAACTGATAAAAATGGTATCTGCCCCATGGAATTATTAAGGTTATATACGTTGCTGATTATGAAGTGCTTACAGAAGTCCCTGGTCCTTAGTGAATATTATAAAGTGTTCATTAAATAAATAAGGAAATCTTAAGCCTTTCTTTTAACCTCTCAGTGTTTTCACTGTGTGTATCTTTTTCTGCCCACCTAGTTGGATTTTGTTGCTTTAGTTTCCTTGCAACAGATTTCAAATGACCTTTTCAAATCTGTAATTTCCCCATCTTTTCTTGAAGAAGAGATTTAAGATTCTATTACCATGACTATTCTTTGAGACTAAATAAAATAAGCCATAATGTTAATAATTGCCAACACTGTTTTAGTATTGTTATAAAACAGAAACAATATTAAGAACTTTACCCAATAACTCCTTTAATCCTCACAAAACTATAAAGTAAGTATGGTTATTACCCTCATATTAAAAAAGAGATGAGAGATTAAGCCCCTTTCCCAGGGTCATACAAGTAGTGGCAAAGCCAAGCTAGGAACTGGATTTATCTGAAGCATTTTATCATCACCCTTTTCACTTTGTTTAATGAACAGGTAAATAAAAATTACTTGGTTTACCTTTTGATTAGTCATTCTATAGCAAAATGCTACTTCTATCGATGCTTGTAGCTCTTTATTGAGACCCTGAAAGTGTCAGGCACTTGTTCTCATTTAGGCCTTTAAGCTAATTAAACAAGGAGACCATTAGACTGAGGAGGCTCTAATACCATGGTTGTCTACATAACCAAACCAAAATCTAAGCCTGTAAGTACCTCAAGGTTACAAAAGCAAAATGCTGAAGATAACCAGTCACAAAAATGCAACTAGGCTTTAAGCTCTGGAGAATCAAATAGCTTCCTTTCTTTGCTTTTGCACTTTCTCTGCATAGGTGCTTCCCCAGGCTTCTATACCCAGAGCATCCTTACCATTTCCAGTTTGGTGCTGCCTTATTCTAGTCAGTCAGTCCTTAAGTGAATCCTTGGAATTTTTTTATATGCCTTGGTTTATCTTTTAGCAAGTGTTGAAATAACTTTCTAGGGCCAAGATGGAGCTGCTTTTGCACGGGGTGCCACATCAGCAAACCAAAAATTATGTAATTTGCATGTCCCTGTAAATGTTCCACTTGACTTGAAACACAGTGTATCATTGTTTCTTTTTTAATATTTATTTACTTGGGTGCTCCAGGTCTTAGTTGCAGCATGAGGCCTCTTTGGTTGCAGCCTATGAGCTTCTTAATTGTGGCATGTGGGAACTCTTTCCCTGACCAGGAACAGAACCTGGCCCCCCTGCACTGGGAACACAGAGTCTCAATCATTGGACCTCCAGGGAAGTCCTGAAACACAGTACATCATTGTTCCTGAACTCGGTTCTTTTAGCCTAATGGGCAGCAAGCCACATTGGCAATAGAGAGAGGGTTTATGCAATATTGGAGATTTTATTTACAAGGCAGCCAAGCAAACAGAGGGGAGAACAAGCAAACAGAGGGGAGAACAAGCCTCAAAGACCCACCTCCCAGGGAAACAAAGGGGTCAGGGTGTTATGGAATAAATTATAAAGAAATAGCTCAGCCTGAGGCATGGGAGTCTGGGGAAAGGTGGCTGAAAAAACTGTGCAGTAATCCTCATTCTGCACAGACGTAACTAAGATACAGGCTTCCATACTTGCCAAAGTGGGGGCCTTTAGCAGGATTTTGATATCAGTCGGTCACCAACTGAACACTACTGCAAGCCCAGTTGAGAGGTTTGGGTTGGTAGTCCTATCTACTCTTAATCAGCTCAATTCAAACTAGGCACAGCTGACTCCAAGTTCCTGGAAAACAGCTCCAGCAAGCATCTTACTATTTAGACATCATGTCACTAAAACAACCCCGATAAGCAAAGGCAGGTGACCTGGATCTGACTAATGATTCAGTTCAGTTCAGTTGCTCAGCCATGTCCAACTCTTTGCAGCCCCATCGACTGCAGCACAACAGGCTTCACAGTCCATCAACAACTCCTGGGGTTTATTCAAACTCATGTCCATTGAGTCCGTGATGCCATCCAACCATCTCATCCCATCATCCCCTTCTCCTCCCACCCTCAATCTTTCCCAGCATCAGGGTCTTTTCCAGTGCGTCAGCTCTTTGCACCAGATGGCCAAAGTATTGGAGTTTCAGCTTCAGCATCAGTCCTTCCAGTGAATAGTCAGGACTGATTTCCTTTAGGATGGACTGGTTGGCTTTCCTTCCAATTTCCTTCTTCAACACCACAGTTCAAAAGCATCAGTTCTTCAGTGCTCAGCTTTCTTTATAGTCCAACTCTTACATCCATACATGACTACTGGAAAAAAACATAGCTTTGACTAGATGGACCTTGGTTGGCAAGCAGTACCTCTGCTTTTTAATATGCTGTCTAGGTTGATCATAACTTTTCTTTCAAGGATCAAGCATCTTTTAATTTCATGGCTGCAGTCACCATCTGCAGTGATTTGGGAGCCCCCCAAAATAAAATCTCTCCCTGTTTCCATTGTTTCCCCATCTATTTGCAATGAAGGAATGGGGCCAGATATCATGATTTTAGTTTTCTGAATGTTGAGTTTTAAGCCAATTTATTCACTCTCCTTTTTCAATTTCATCAAGAGGCTCTTAGTTCTTTTTCGCTTTCTTCCATAAGGATGGTGTCATCTGCATATCTGAGGTTACTGATATTTCTCCTGGCAATCTTGATTCCAGATTGTGCTTCATCCAGTCCAGCATTTCACATGATGTAGTCTGCATATGCATTAAATTAGCAGGGTGACAATATATAGCCTTGACGTACTTCTTTCCCAATTTGGAACCAGTCTCTTGTTCAGTGTCTAGTTCTAACTGTTGCTTCCTAACATGCATATAGATTTCTCAGAAGGCAGGTCAGGTGGTTTAGTATTCCCATCTCTTTCAGAATTTTCCAGAGTTTGTGGTGATCCACACAGTCGAAGGTTTTGCCAGAGTCAATAAAGCCGAAGTAGGTATTTTTTCTGGAACTCTCTTGCTTTTTTGATGATCCAACGGATGTTGGCAATTTGATCTCTGGTTCCTCTGCCTTTTCTAAAACCAGCTTGAATATCTGGAAGTTCAGAGTTCATGTACTGTTGAAGCCTGGCGTAGAGAATTTTGAGCATCACTTTGTAGTGTGTGAGATGAGTGCAACTGTGCGGTTGTTTAACCATCCTTTGGCATTGCCTTCTTAGGGATTGAAATGAAAACTGACCTTTTCTAGTCCTGTGGCCACTGCTGTGTTTTCAAGTTTGCTGGCATATTGAGTGCAACACTTTCACAGCGTCAACTTTAGGATTTGAAATAGCTCAACTGGAATTCCATCACCTCCACTAGCTTTATTCACAGCAACACTTCCTAAGGCCCACTGGACTTTGCATTCCAGGATGTATGGCTCTAGGTGAGTGATCACACCATCGTGATTATCTGGGTCATGAAGACTGTCTTTTGTATAGTTTTCTGCATATTCTTGCCACCTCTTCTTCATTTCTGCTTCTGTTAGGTCCATACCATTTCTGTCCTTTATCGAGCCCATCTTTGCATGAAATGTTCCCTTGGTATCTCTAATTTTCTTGAAGAGATCTCTAGTCTTTCCCATTCTATTGTTTTTCTCTATTTCTTTGCATTGATCACTGGGGAGGGCTTTCTTATCTCTCCTTGCTATTCTTTGGAAATGTGCATCAAATGGATATATATTTCCTTTTATCCTTTGCCTTTCCCTTCTCCTCTTTTCACAGCTATTTTTCAAGGTCTCCCCAGACAATCATTTTGCCTTTTTCTTGGTGATGGTCTTGATCCCTGCCTCCTGTACAATGTCACAAACTTCCATCATAGTTCTTCAGGCACTCACTCTATCAGATCTAATCCCTTGAATCTATTTGTCACTTCCACTGTATAATTGTAAGTGATTTTACTTAGATCATACCTGAATGACCTAGTGGTTTTCCCTACTTTCTTCATTTTAAGTCTGAATTTGGCAAAAAGGAGTTCATGATCTGAGCCACAGTCAGCTCCCAGTCTTCCTTTTGCTGACTCTATAGAGCTTTTTTATTTGGCTGCAAAGAATACAATCAATCTGATTTCAGTATTGACCATCTGGTGATGTCCATGTATAGAGTCTTCTCGTGTTGTTGGAAGAGGGTGTTTGCTATGACCAGTGTATTTTCTTGGCAAAGTTCTATTAGCCTTTGCCCTGCTTCATTCTGTACTCCAAGGACAAATTTGTCTGTTACTCCAGATATCTCTTGACTTCCTACTTTTGCATTCCAGTCCCCTATAATGAAAAGGACGTCTTGTTTATAACTGTTCTAGAAGGTCTTATAGGTCTTCACAGAACCATTCAACTTTAGCTTCTTTAGGATTTCTGGTCAGGGCATAGGGTTGGATTATGTAATATTGAATGGTTTGCCTTGGAAAGGAACAGAGATCATTCTGTCTTCTTTCAGACTGCACACACATTCTGTCTTCTTTCAGACTGTATCCAAGTACTGCATTTTGGACTCTTTTGTTGACTATGATGGCTACCCCATTTCTTCTAAGGGATTCCTGCCCACAGTAGTAGATATAATGGTCATCTGAGTTAAATTCATCCATTCCAGTCCATTTTAGTTCACTGATTCATAAAATGTTAATGTTCACTTTTGCCATTTCCTGTTTGACCACTTCCAATTTGCCTTGAATCATGGACCTAACGTTCCTGGTTCCTATGCGATATTGCTCTTTACAGCATCGGACTTGCTCCTATCACCAGCCACGTTCACAACTGGGTGTTGTTTTTGCTTTGGCTCCATCTCTTCATTCATTCTGTAGTTATTTCTCCACTGATCTCCAGTGGCATATTGGGCACCTACCGACCTGAGGAGTTCATCTTTCAGTGTCCTGTCTTTGCCTCTTCATACTGTTCATGAGGTTCTCAAGTCAAGAATACTGAAGTGGTTTGCCATTCCCTTCTCCAGTGGACCACGTTTTGTCAGAACTCTCCACCCTGACCCGTCCATCTTGGGTGGCCCTGCACTGCATGTCTCATAGTTTCATTGAGTTAGACAAGGCTGTTGTCCGTGTGGACTAATGATTACCCAGGGTTTTATTCAGTCTGCCCATCCCTAAAGTGAAACCACTCCGGGGTCTTCTCAATCTAAACAAAGTTGACTATTTGGTGCCATCAAATCTGATACTTTCTATTTGTCTTTTCACATTCTTTATCTTATGAAAATGTCTTGCCCCCACCCACTCACCATTTTCCAGTTCTCTGTAATCTTGAGAATAGAGACTGCCCACTTTGTGAAGTATTGAAGTTTGCATTTATCACCTAAATTGTCTTGTTTAATCACTTCTTAAGCAGTTTTATGGCAATGAGGGATGAGACCCAGAGCTGACCGCTTAGTAGCCCATGGAAGCGTGACACATGGGTGAACCCTCTGAGTTCACTGCTCTTCTCTTCAGTATCAAGGGCTGTGGATTAATGACTTTTAGATTTGAGCTTCACTTCTTTAAGTGTAGCTCTCATTCACATAAATTTTATTTTAAAACAAACTTTTAAATAAATATATATTATTCATATATATTATTCTCAAAAAGATTATAGAGTTTATTAAAAATTACTAGAAAGATTCTGGCATCCCAAAGATGTTTTGGGATAGTTATATTGTGGGTCTGCAGCAAGTGGCAGCCATTTGGGGGCTCACAAAGCCTCAGGGCAAGTCTAAAGCATAAACCTCTGGGATATTTGGAGAAATAAATAAGACAAGAAATTTGGACTGTCTAGATAATAAAATCCCAACTCTAAATCGAAGTAAGCACCAGTAAAAACCATCAGGGCCACCACTAATATTTAATATAAAGAAATCTTCTCATGAAAAGTGTAATAATGCTCTTTCTAATGGAAAGATTTAAAGCAAGCCCAAATTGCAAAAATGGAGGGCACAGATATTTAAAAGCCATTAAGAGTGGTTACCACCTAACTCTAAGACTCCTATGCTAGCATAACGTGGTGTATGAACAGGTTAGGTTGACAGTACGTCATCAGCAACCTCAAAAAAATTTCCATGCAACAAGGTACACTGAAAAACACCATAAAATCCCCAGCCCAGTAACACAGTCCTCTTATGAGTTAATTTGGCTTTGAAAGACCCAAGAGTTAGCTAAAGAAATGGAAACTTTAAGTTTCAGGGAATTAAGTGCAGTATCCTCTGGTACATCTGCCTATTTTGTATCCAAGAACTGTGGTTCTGGAATCTGTGGATATCTACAAAAATGACAACATCTTATTAAGACAACCTAAAATTACAATTTCCATTACAGGTAATGTTCCAGTTAGACAAGCTTGTTCATTTAAGAAGTGCACTTGAAAGCAAGGGTTCCCAAGTCAACCGAAGAAGATCCCTCTTCAAACTGTCATGCAGAATCCCCAGTGTACCAGATGGAAAGAAAAACACTCCTAAAACAAACAACTCTAAATCTAGAACACAAGAATCTTTTGGTTTCTATCTTAGCCAAAGATCTTCTCTCTGATATAGAAAGCAAAGTAAAGGTAATGTAGTTGGATGGGTGGTCAGCCCTTTTATGTCATGCAGGATGCAACTCAGTTCTTTTAGGAATTAAAAACAACTGTTCTATAAATTGAGGCAGAATTTATTATGTAGATCCATCTGTCTTCACGCTATAGCACGTTACCTCATAATGGGATTCCTTGGTCCCATAATATTTTGAAAAAAATTTCAAACTGAACATTTGTAAATGTATTTATGTTTACGTGTCTGGATTTGGAGGAGGTGAGAGGATAATCTGTCTCCTAAGTGAAGTGGTATATCAAAAGATTGTTGTCTCACTCCTGAGACTTGTGACATTATTGTGTGTTTCCCCCTTATAAGTGTAAAAATAAAGAAGACAATAAGTCCTAAATGCGAGATGTGAAACCATAAAACTCCCAGAAGGAAACACAGACAGTGTACTTTTTGGCAAAGGTGTTAGCTATATTTTGGGGCTATGTCTCCTCAGACAAAGGGAATAAAAGCAAAAAGAAACAAGTGGAGCTGCATCAAACTAAAAAACTTTTTGCACAGCATAGGATACTATCAAAAATCAAAAAGATATCTGCCTGAATGGAAGAAGATATTTGCAAATGAAATATTCCACAAGGCATTAATATCTAAAATATACAACGAATTCACACAACACAATCAAAAAAAAAAGCAACCCAGCTTAAAAAAATAGGCAGAGGATCTGAATAAACATTTTTCCAAAGGTATATAGATAGCTACTAGGCACATGAAAAAATGCCACCAATCATCGGGGAATATAAATCAAAACCACAGTGAGATAACTACTTAACACATGTCAGAATAAGTGAAGTAAAGTTGCTCAGTCATGTCTGATTCTTTGTGATCCCACGGACTGTAGCCTACCAGGCTCCTCCGTCCAGGGGATTTTCCAGGCAAGAGTACTGGAGTGGGTACTTCTCATCAAATACTTCTTCAAATACTTCTCATTTCTTTCTCATCAAAAAGACAAGAAATGACAAGTGTTCTTGAGGATGTGGGGGAAAGGGGACTCTTGTGCATTGTTGGTGGGATTGCATATTGCAAGTATCATGAAAAACTGTACAGAACTTTCTCAGAAAGTTAGAACTAGAACTACCATATGATCTAACAATTTTACTCCTGGATACCTACCCAAAGAAAACAAAAGTGATAATTTGGAAAGATACCTTCACCCCTGTGTTTATTGCAGCATCATTTAAAATAGCCAAGATAGGGAAACAACCTAAATATTTATCAGTAGATGCAATGAGATATTACTCACATCCCCCCCCAAAAAAAATCAAAATCTTGCCATTTGGACAACATGCATGGATCGAGAGGGTATTTTGCTAATGAAAGAAGTCAGACAGAGAAAGACAAATATTGAATGATCCAATTTATATGAGGAATTTAAAAAACAAAAACAAAATTTGTTAAAATTTATTAAAATAGACTCATAGACACATAGAACAAATAAGAGGCTGTCAGAAGGGAGGGGGTTGGAGGATGAAATAGATGAAGGTGTGGTACAAATCTCCAGTTTTGCAATAAAGAAATTATCAGAATGAAATATATAGCCAAAGGTGTATGGCCAATAATACTGTAAATACTTTGTATGGGACAGATACTTACTAGGCTTACTATGGTGATCATTTTACAATGTAAAGTGAAAGTGAATCTCACTTAGTCGTGTCCTCCTTTTTGCAATCCCATGGACTATACAGTCTATGGAATTCTCCAGGCCAGAATATTGGAGTGGTAGCCTTTCCTTTCTCCAGGGAATCTTCCCAACCGAGGGATCTAACACAGGTCTATCACATTGCAGGCGGATTCTTTACCAATGGAGCCACAGGGAAACCCTTTATAATGTGTGCAAATATCAAATAATTATGTAGTATACCTGAAACTAATATAATTTATTACTTTCTGATTTAACAAAATTAAGAATTTTTCTTTTCTTTTAAAATTATTTTTAATTGAAACATAGTTGGTGTACAATACTATGTTAGTCTCACGCATGCTTTACAATGTATACAAATATCAAATAATTATGTGGTATACCTGAAGCTAACATAATATTGTACATCAACTGTGTTTCAATTAAAAATACTAAAAAAAGAGAAAAAAAAGAAAAATTCTTGATCTTGTTGAATCAAAAGTAATAAATAGAACCCATTGAATCATTAAAAAGAAAGACCAAAAGTCAAACTGCAGGAGGCCTATCTTTCCTGCTATAGTAAGTGGTTTAGTGGGGGAGGTAAAGGACTGTAGATCTAGTTTATTGTTTTCTTGAGGCATTAATATTCATCCTTTACTGCCAGGAATGCTTGTGAAGCTCTGTCATTCTAATTTAAAAATGCTTTTGAGAAGGGCTCCACACTGTCTACTCTGAAATGGGACCTTGCTTTCTTATTTGTCAACTGTCAGCATGAGGCAGGAACTAACCGTCAGAAAGATTTGCTTTTACAAAAACATAAAGTGATTGCAAAACCCCAAACATCTATACGTCCAGCAGCTTTTATTCCTTATAGTTTTCTTTTACTTGTGTTTTATGAAAAGAGCATAGCATCCACTGGGGTTTTTCATTCATTGTTTTATTGACTTTTAATTCTCAGAGGATTTATTTAATCGCTGCATTTGCAGAATTATTTAATGAATATACAGGCTATGAGAATCAAATGCAGTACAAAAATTTTTCTCCTCCCACTTTGAAAAGTTTCCATGACATTCAAAATGAGTGCTTTCTGGATCCCCCCCTCCCCATTTCAATACACTAGAGAGCCAGAAGATGGATTCAATGTTATATTAAACAAGGATCGAATAAAAAGATATATTTACTAGTTATTTGGTAAATATATCTCCATATTATTTGTGGTCTGCTCAGTGTTTGCAAATGCAAGGTAACTTTTCCAATCACTTATACTGCAATCTCCTAAAAGCGTTCATTTGGAGACTTTGTGCAGAGTCGGGAGGAAACACTGAGCAATGAGTTTTAGAAACGAGAAATACTGAATGGCTCAATCTTGGTAATCATAAGGCACCACTGAAAATTGGATATACCAAGGATTATCTTGACTCTTTTCAAATGCCTATTAGGCCAGATGTGTGTTGTTTATGGGAACCATGCATTTCAGGAAGTGTAGCCTTTGAGTTGGCTCTGCATAGTCTGCTCACACCCTTTCTCTATTAGACAGTTTTCTGCAATGTTTATTCGGTCAAAACATCATATGGACAAACTGGGGATCACAGAAAGAAGGGCATTTGCCATACTTTCCAGATTGAAGTTACATACCAACAACCCTATGGCAAATGACCAACATTCATTGGAATTTTATTTTGCCATGGGGATCACTATTTTCCAGAATAAAGGGTGCAAAATAGCCTGTTGTCTATGAGCTTGTTTGCAAAACAGAAACAGACTCAGACCTAGAAAACAAGCTTATGGTTGGTTACCAAGAGAAAGTGGGAAGAAATAAATTATGAGTTTGGGATTAACAGATAAACACTATTTGACATAGAATATTAATAAACAACAAAGTTCTACCCGATAGCATAGGTACCTATGTTCAACATTCTGCAATAACTCATAAAGGAAAAATATAAAAAAATTATATATAAACAGGCTTCCTAAGTGATGCTAGCAGTAAAGAACCTTACAGCATAGGAGATGTAAGAGACACAGGTTTGATCCCTGGGTTGGGAAAATCTCCTGGAGGAGGGGATAGCAACCCACCCCATTATTCTTGCCTGGAAGGCTATAATCCATAGGGTCAAAAAGAGTCAGACATGACTGAAGCAACTGAGTATGCACACACGCAAATCTGAATCACATCGCTGTACATCAGAAACTAATACAGCATTGTAAATCAACTATTTTAATTTTTTTTTAATGTTTGATGAATTCTGAGGCAATCATTAAGTCTTCACAAAGGGAGAGAACAGCATACTGCCCAAAAGCTTGGACTCTGTAGAAGATTTCTGGCTAACTCAGAACTTTTAGCTTAGTGTCATAGGGAAAGTTAAAATCTGTTTCTAAATTTTATCATGTATGAAATGGTTGGTAATAATGGTGCCTACCTCAAAAGATTTTAGTGAGAGGTAAACTGATTTTTGTAGAGTGCTTAAAACAATATCTGGTATATAGTAAGATTAGTGGTGGCTTATAGTAAGATTTCCCTGGTGGCTCAGATGGTAAAGAACTTGCTTGTGATGCAGGTTACCTGGGTTCGATCCCTGGGTTTGGAAGGTTCCCTGGAGGAGGGCATGGCAACCCACTCCAGTATTCTTGCCTGGAGAATCCCCATGGACAGAGGAGCCTGGTGGCAGGCTACAGTCTATGGGGTCACGAAGAGTCAGACATGACTGAGCAACTAAGCACACTGAACAGGGTAAATAAAGTTTGCCTGGAGCAAAAGAAATGGAAAAGCAACCAAGACGCATAGCATTTGCAAGGTTCAAAAATTTAAACCATGGGATGTGTAAAAGTTGTAGAATTTTTTTGGTTTGTTTCATATATGATATTATACATGTTTCAATGCCATTCTCCCAAATCATCCCACCCTCTCCCCCTCCCACAGAGTCCAAAAGTCTGTTCTATACATCTGTGTCTCTTTTGCTGTCTCGCACACAGGGTTATCATTACCATGTTTCTAAATTCCATATATATGCGTTAGTNTTTCTTATATAGGCTCCCAGAGGAAGAATTTCAAGAAGCTTGAGGAAGTTGCAAAATTTCTTGATATCTGGCCTCAGATGCCCACGATGTAAGATTCTATTGACGTCAAGCAAGTTACTAAGTGCATCCTGGATTTAAGAGGAAGAGAATTAGACTCCACCTCTCAGTGAAAGGAATAGTAAAGAATGTATATCCATCTTCAATCTACCATAGTGAAAGTTAATATTTGGATAGCTGTTACTCAAAGTCCTGCGATATTTTTGCAGATGTTAATAAGGCTTACAATTTTATTTACCTTATGTCCAAGTGAATAAACATTAAAAGGCTAATCAAGTGCTTAGCTGTATAATGATAGTATTATGAACTAAGGATAGGTATAAATAAAGCTATTCCTATGTACTAGAAAACATTAATCACAGCTCAAGATTTTAGCAATTTTGAGTTGATAGCACTTAAGCTGTCTTTTTAATGTTTAAAAATATCTTATGTTACCATATTTCTTCATATAATATAAGCAACATACATGCTCAGTCACTTCAGTCATGTCTGACTCTTTGCAATCCTATGGACTATAGCCCGCCAGGCTCCTTGTCTATGGGAATTCTCCAGACAAGAATACTGGAGTGGGTTGCCATGCCCGCCTCCAGGGGATTTACCAATACTCAGGGACTGAACCCAGGTCTCCTGCATCTTCTACATCACAGGCAGAGTCTTTACTATTGAGCCACTGGGGAAGCCCAATATAAGCTACTGTAATAGTATAAGATGAAAATGCTCAAAATATGAGAAGCATAAAAAAAATGCTATCCATTTAGACAAATAATTAAAATATTAAATGTGCATAGACATATTTCAATTAGTATTTCAATATGTTTATTTTTGGAAATAAAGCACAGTTAAAAAAAAAAGCTTTGGAGGCGTTGTCATAATTAGGAACAAAAATTGTGACTGTTAAGAATATTTAAAACCCAACCCTTGGATACTCTGCTATTTTCTTAGTTTAACACAGTTCCATAAAACACAAATAGCAGTTTTATTGTTGCTCTTCTGTTGTTTTACAAGCTGAATGTTGGCAGCCAGGGCTATGATGCAGTCAGCATTTTCAGACTGGTATGCATAAAACCATTAGATCCAAGAAGAGACTCAGCTTCACTGATATCCTGTAGCGTTTTGTTTCGGGAAATGCCATGCTAGTGATTATAAAGGATGATGTCATATATTTCTTCCAACCACATCCTACCATTATGGTAATTCTAATTGTAGTAAACTGTGAAATCAATAGAAAGGGGGAGAAAAAAAACTTCCTTCCAATAAAATAAGAAACAAAATAAAACTTTAAATGTTTGTCAGTCCTTTGTTTAATAACATAACACAAAAAAGTACATTATGGCTCACCAAGAACAAAGGAATTGTAGAAATGTACCAGTTTTTAATTGAGGACCTCTGAATGTATACAAAGCTATTAGTAGAAGTATTATTAGCATCATCACTTTGTATGAAGTTATTGTCTCAGTGACTCACTGGTTGAGGCTAAGCAAGCTCAACAATTAAGCAACAATTCTTCATGCTGCTTTCCACTAACGACAGTTCCATTAACTATTTCTCTGCTAAAGTATATGCTTATGCTATGCTCAGCCTTTATTTTCTGCTTTTTTCTTATCACTAAATCCACAAAACTTGAACTGAAAGGTAAACTTGGGACCTCTCTGAGATTTATCCCCACTTGTGGAATTGATATTTTCCCTATTCTAGGTTTAATAAGAAAGTAAATACTTGCCTTATTTGGTATGATTTTGTATATTGGTTCATTTCACAATATCAAGTCCATAAACAAAGAGAAGGGATCTTTTATTTCCTCCTCAGGTCCATGATTTAAAAACTGCCAAATTAACTCATTCAACACTTTGTTTCCAGTTACTCAGAATATGCAAGACCTTATGCTGTTATGGGGTTTCAAAAGATGAGTGAGAAATGTCTGTGACACATGGGTTTATAGTAAAGTCAAAAAGGAAAATACATATAAATGTTGTAATTTGGTAGGGGCTTCTCAGATGGCTCAGTGGTAAAGAATCCACCTGCAATGCAGGAGACAGGAGACCTAGTTTCCATCTGTGGGTTGGGAAGATCCTCTGGAGGAGGAAATGGCAACCCACTCCAGTATTCTTGCCTAGCGAATCCCATGGACAGAGAAGCCTGGTGAGCTACACAGTCCATAGGGTCGCAAAGAGTGAGACATGACTGAGTGACTAAGAATGCACACACGCATTGTAAATAGTGATTTTATTCTTTGAATTTGCTCAAGGGAGACCTTCATAAAATTTTCTTAAGGTTTAAGAATAATCATTTGAACTATTCTTTCAAAGATTTACTATCTTGTAGAATGAATGTAAATTTTGGCTCATCATGTTGAGATTACCATGTATTCTCAAATTTAGGTCACTAGATTTAACCATAGCTTCCAATAGGGTAATTTTGGTTTTTACTTTAAAGTTATTTGTNGAATAATCATTTGAACTATTCTTTCAAAGATTTACTATCTTGTAGAATGAATGTAAATTTTGGCTCATCATGTTGAGATTACCATGTATTCTCAAATTTAGGTCACTAGATTTAACCATAGCTTCCAATAGGGTAATTTTGGTTTTTACTTTAAAGTTATTTGTCCATCAACAGATGAGTGGATAAGAAAGCTGTGGTACATATACACAATGGAGTATTACTCAGCCATTAAAAAGAATACATTTGAATCAGTTCTAATGAGATGGATGAAACTGGACCCGATTATACAGAGTGAAGTAAGCCAGAAAGAAAAGCACCAATACAGTATACTAACTCATATTTATGGAATCTAGAAACATGGTGATGATAACCCTGTATACGAGACAGCAAAAGAGACACAGATGCATGGAATGGACTTTTGGACTTTGAGGGAGAGGGAAAGGGGGGGAAGGTTTGGGAGAATGGCACTGAAACATATGTGCTATCGTGTGGGAAATGAGTCATCAGTCTATATTCGGTTTATTATTTTTATTTATTAAATTAAAAAAAATAATAAAGTTATTTATCTCCATCAAGGTTAAAAGTAGTTGCAGTGAAAATTAGTTACACTACCTATAATAAAAAGGTATATCTTATCCATATTAAATTTTGAACTTTTAAACTTTTTAATCTTGTGCTGGAATTAAAAACATAAACTATTATAAATTAAGAGAATCTACAACTACTGTCCAGAGATGTTTAGCTTTGTTATGAGAAAGTTGCTTGTGCCACAATGGGATGAGTCTGTTTTTTAGCTCTGACTCCTATCCACAAAACAGAGCAAATGTAACCCTTCCATTTGCTATAGTACAGGAGGAACTCCAGATCATGGCAAAAATTAGTCCCATAAAAGCAGGCTTGTAAAGGGAGTCCTAGGGCAGAGCAAGCATGCAAAATCCTTTCCCTTAGTACTAAATAAAACAAATGCCAGTGTTTTGATCAAGATATTGGAGAAAAGCAAAATCTTATAGAATCATTTGCTAAAATGAAACATAAAATGAATTTTGAGAACTTTTATTTCTTGTGACAGAATTATCTTCACATAGTCATAGAGAGCCTGATACAAGGATGCTACAACTTAAACACATATTCCCCTGGATTATACCTACAATTGGAAACTGTTTTGTTAGTCATACTTTTCATGATGTCTTTGTTCAATTGCTAAGTTGTTCCCAACTCTTTGTGACCCCATGAACTGCAGCCTGTGAGGCTTTCCTGTTCTTCATTGTCTCCCTGAGTTTGCTCACACTCATGTCCTTTGAGTCAGTGATGCCATCCAACCATCTCATCATCTGTCATTCCCTTCTCCTCCTGCCTTCAATCTGTCCTGGCATCAAGGTCTTTTCCAAAGAGTTGGCTCTTTGCATCAGGTGGCCAAAATATTACAGCTTCAGCTTCAGCATCATGATATCTTTTCTGTGGATAAAAAAACAGATGTTATCTTCAGGCCCTAGGGTAAGTACACACTCATTTTCTCTCTATATATCTGCATTTTATGTAATAGAGTTCAAGGGATAAATGGGCTGCATATCTCAAGATATGTTCCTTTGGTGCCAGGGTCACACATTGGGGGGTTTGGTGAGGTAGTGGGGCTGGGCAATCATGCCAAAGGTGGAGATTCTTTGATTTCTGTGATGAGTCCTTTCAAGACAACTCAGCAAATCTTCAATAGAGTGAATTCTCAATATCTTTCTCTTCATTAGAGGCATTTTATGGTAATAAGAACAGTGAAAATAAGGCAGCAGATAAATAAATTAAGGCAGCAGATAATGGAGAAAAATATCAGAATTTGGAGAAAATATGGGGAAAGCTTTGAATTTAAGGATAAGAGACCCAGATAAATATGCATGAATGTCTCATTTCAGAGTTCTGTCTCTATGATGTTCAACAAACTCCTAAATATCTACACAGTATCTGGATTAAAGAAACTCTACCAGACTAGTTGGGTTCAACCAATGAGAATAGCTAGTCTAGTACCCTAAGTAGGTTAAACCAGCTAAGTAATAACCTTTCCAGTTTTATCTTTTAAAAATACCTGATCCTGACACATTTTACGTTTCATTCTAAACTTCAAGACACCTACATGAATGTGTAAATTGCCAAAAACCTTATGTAGAGATTTAGTATTTATTCAAACCTAGGGGTATTTTGTTTTGAAATATTTTGGTTGTACTTTCTTACAGAGCTGAACTGAGTTTTTTAGTCTTTTCTCCTCATTTCACCTTCTTAACTTTTCTTTCAAAACATGTCTACCCAACCTTCTTTTATTTACCAGTACAGGGGAACACAGCAAAAATAGCAAGACAGTGTGTGGGCAAATTACATAATTATTTCAATAAGCATGTGTTCATAGTCTACTAATGGCAGACACTGTGTCCAAAATAATAATAATAATAAATCAGGGATATTCTTTAGAGTAACGATGAAATTGAACAATGCCTATCTTCAATGGGTTTGAATCTTCAAGACCTACTGCTGCCTATTATATAAAGTACTCAATATATACTCAGGCACTGAATTGTGTTGGATTATATGAGAAGCCTTTTCATACTTTTCATGGGATTCTCAAGGCAAGAATACTGAAGTGGCTTGGCATTCCTTTCTCCAGAGGACTGTGTTTTGTCAGAACTCTCCACCATGGCCTGTCTGTCTTGTGTGGCCCTACACAGTATAGTTCACTCACAGTTTCACTGAGTTAGACAAGGCTGTGATCCATGTGATCAGATTGGTTTGTTTTCTGTGACTATGGTTTTCAGTCTGTCTGCTCTCTGATGGAGAAGGATAATAAGAGGATTATGGGAGAGAATGCCTGAAGGGGAAACAGAGTCTTGTTCTGATGGGCAGGGCCATGCTCAGTAAATCTTTAATCCAATTTTCTATTGATGGGCAAGGCTGTGTTCCCTCCTTGTTATTTGACCTGAGCCTAAGCTATGGGGGTGGTAATGAAAATAATGGCGACCTCCTTCAAAAGGTTCCATGCACACACTGATACACTCAGTGCCCCAGCCCTTCAGCAGGCCACTGCTGACCCATGCCTCTACCGGAGACTCCTAGAAACTCACGGGCAAGTCTGGGTCAGTCTCTGGTGGAGTCACTATTCCTTCCTGCTGGTTCCTAGGTCACAAGCACAAGGTTTTGTTTGTACCCTCCAAGAGTCCATTTCCCTAGCCCTATGTAAGTTCTGGATGAACAGTATGAAAAGTCAAAAAGATGGGACACTGAAAGATGAACTCCCCGGGTCAGTAGGTGCCCAATATGCTACTGGAGATCAGTGGAGAAATAACTCCAGAAAGAATGAAGAGACAGGGCCAAAGCAAAAAACAACACCCAGTTGTGGATGTGACTGGTGATGGAGCAAACCATTCAATGTCTCAGTATTCCAAGTCTATGCTCTGACCAGTAATGCTAAAGAAGCTGAAGTTGAATGGTTCTATGAAGACTTACAAGATGTTCTAAAACTAATACCCAAAAAAGGAAATGAATTTGCCTTGGAAATGAACAGAGATCATTCTGTTGCTTTTGAGATTACATCCAAGTACTACATTTCAGACTCTTGTGGACTATGATGGCTACCCCATTTCTTCTAAGGGATTCTTGCCCGTAAGTAGTAGAAATAATGGTCATCTGAGTTAAATTCACCCATTCCCGTCCATTTTAGTTCACTGATTCCTTTTCATTATAGGGGACTGGAATGCAAAAGTAGGAAGTCACGAAGCACCTGGGGTAACAGGCAAATTTGGCCTTGGAGTACAGAATCAAGCAGGGCGAAGGCTAACAGAGCTTTGCCAAGAAAACACACTGGTCATAGCAAACACTCTCTTCCAACAACACAAGAGAAGACTCTACACATGGAAATCACCAGACGGTCAACACTGAAATCAGATTGATTCTATTGTTTGCAGCCAAAGATGGAGAAGCTCTATACGATCAGCAAAAACTAGACTGGGAACTGTCTGTGGCTCCGATCGTGAACTCCTTATTGCCAAATTCAGACTTAAAATGAAGAAAGTAGGGAAAACCATTACGTCATTCAAGTATGACTTAAATCAAATCCCTTATGATTATACAGTGGAAATGAAAAATACAAAGGATTAGATCTGATAGAGAGAGTGCCTGAGGAACTATGGATGGAGGTTTGTGACATTGTACAAGAGGCAAGGATCAAGAACATCCCCAAGAAAAAGAAATGCAAGGAGGCAAAATGGTTGTCTGAGTTGCCCTTACAAATAGCTGAGAAAAGAAGAGAAGCTAAAGGCAAAGGAGAAAGTGAAAGATATACACATTTCAATGCAGAGTTCCAAAGAATAATAAGGAGAGAAAAGAAAGCCTTCCTCAGTTATCAATGCAAAGAAATAGAGGAAAATTATAGAATGGGAAAAACTAGAGATCTCTTCAAGAAAATTAGAGATACCAAGGGAACATTTCATGCAAAGATGGGCACAATAAGGATGAAAATGATATGGACCTAACAGAAGCAGAAGATATTAAGAAGAGGTGGCAAGAATACACAGAATTATACAAAAAGGATCTTCATGACTCAGATAATCATGATAGTGTGATCACTCACCTAGAGCCAGACATCCTGGAGTGGGAACTCAAGTGGGCCTTAGAAAGCATCACTATGAACAAAGCTAGTGGAGGTGATGGAATTCTACTTGAGCTATTTCAAATCCTAAAAGATGATGCTATGAAAGTACTGCACTCAACATGCCAGCAAATTTTGAAAACTCAGCAGTGGCCACAGGACTGGAAAAGATCAGTTTTCATTTCAATCCCTAAGAAAAGAAATGCCAAAGAATGCTCAAACTACAACATAATTGTACTCATCTTACATGCTAGTGAAATAATGCTCAAAATTCTCCAAGACAGGCTTCAAAAGTATGTGAACTATGAACTTCCAGATGTTCAAGCTGGATCTAGGAAAGGGAGAGGAATGAGAGATCTAATTGCCAGCAGCCACTGGATCATCAATAAAGCAAGAGAGTTCCTGAAAAGCATCTACTTTTGTTTTATTGACTATGCCAAAGCCTTTAACTGTGTGGATTACCACAAACTCTGGAAAATTCTGAAAGAGATGGGGAATACCAGACCACCTGATCTACCTCTTGAGAAATCTGTAGGCAGGTCAGGAAGCAACAGTTAGAATTGGACATAGGAACAACAAACTTTCCAAATAGGGAAAAGAGTATGTCAAGGCTGTGTATTGGCACCCTGCTTATTTAACTCATATACAGAATACATCGTGAGAAATGCTACACTGGATGAAGCACAAGCTGGAATCAAGATTACCAGGAGAATTATTAATAATCTCAGACATGCAGATGAGACTATCCTTGTGGCAGAAAGTGAAGAACTAAAGAGCCTCTTGATGAAAGTGAAAGAGGAAAAAAATTAGCTTAAAACTCAGCATTCAGAAAACTAAGATCATGGCATCTGGTCCCATCACTTCATGGCAAATAGATGGGGAAACAGTGGAAACAGTGTCAGACTTTATTTGGGGAGGCTCTAAAATTACTGCAGATGGTGATGCAACCATGAAATTAAGAGACTGCTCCTTGAAAGAAAAACTATGACCAACCTAGACAGCGTATTAAAAAGCAGAGACATTACTTTGCCAACAGAGGTCCATGTAGTCAAAGCTATGGTTTTTCCAATAGTCGTGTATGGATGTCAGAGTTGGACTATAAAGAAAGCTGAGCACAAAAGAATTGATGCTTTTGAACTGTGGTGTTGGAGAAGACTCCTGAGAGTCCCTTGGACTGCAAGGAGATTCAAGTAGTCCATCCTAAAGGAAATCAGTCCTGAATATTCATTGGAAGGACTGATGCTTAAGCTGAAACTCCAATACTTTGGCCGCCTGATATGAAGAACAGACTCATTTGAAATGACTCTGATGTTGGGAAAGATTTTTACTAAATTATATTAAGCAAAATATACTATTAATATTAGTAGATGACAGAGGATGAGATGGTTGGATGGCATCTCCGACTCAATGGACATTACTTTAAGTGAGCTCTGAGAGTTCGTGATGGACAGGGAAGCTTGGCATGCTGTGGTTCATGGGGTTGCAAAGAGTTGGCACAACTGAACAACTGAACTGAACTGAAGATTAGTTCTATCTATTTCTTTTTATTTTAGAAAATCTAAGCTTGTGTATGTTGCTCACATTTGTGACACATATATTTCAATCAGACAAGCTACTATATACAGATGGTTGTGGTAGAATATTGAGAAAACATGTGAGAATAACATTAATAATTTTAGGTGTCACATTTTATATTTTAAGATTTAAGGATTTTGAAGACATTAGTAAATATAGTTAATGAGTAAAGTGTACTATAATTAAAAGAATTCCAGAAGTCTAAAATCTATGGTATTGATTTATTACTTATGGCTAACAAAGCATTGAACTATTGTGAAGGCTTTTTGTTAGATCCGGGGGAAATGAAAATTTTTTTAGGAAAAAATTTAAAAATACACAATCGTGATGTAAATGGTAAAATATCAACAGTTAAAATGGTAAAATATCAACTTTATATAAAGTTCTGATATATGTCAAGTAAGGCATCTTCTTTGTGAAATTACTCCTATAATTTAAAGTTATATAGTTCATGTTGTAGGAAAAATAATACACAATACTCATCTCCCCAAAGATGTGATTTACAATCAATACTATAAAAATTTAGGTAACTAATGAGAAAAATATAGTTTACACATTTGCTTCTAGGTTTCTCCACACAATGTCTTGTGTTGAATGAGGATACATAGCAAATTATAAGTTTATTTTGGGGAGTTTTTTTAAGGTAGACATACATCCAGACTGTAAATTATTGAGCATTTCGTGTTGTTTCTTTATAGTTGCTTTTCAATATAGTAAGGTGACGTGGCATGATGGTTAAGAACCCAGGAGTTCACTCCAAACTACCTGGACTTGAATTCGGTTTCTGCCACTTACTAGTTCTATGACTTGAAGTACATTACATATCCTCTCCATGCTTCAGTTTCACCATCTGTAAGATGAATTCAAATAATATTTACCACATAGGTTGATATGAAGATTAAAGGAGGTAATGCAGGTATTATGGACTAAATGTTTGTGTGCTCCCCAAATTTGTATGCTAAAGCCCTAACCTTCAACCTGATGGTGTGAAGATGGGGATTCAGGAGGTAATCAGCTAGATTAGGTCATAAGGATGGGTGTGCACCTAAGAAAGGCAATGTGAAGACAGGCCATGAATTTGGCCATCTCCAAGCTGGAAAGAGAGCTCTCATCAGGACCAGAAGAGTCCCACCTTGAGAACAGTCCCACCTTGTTCTATGACTTGCCAGCTTTCAGAGCTATGAGAAATACATTTCTGTTGTTTAAGCCACCAGGTCTATAGTATTTTCTAATGGCAGCCCAAGCTAACTAAGACAGCAGGTAAAGCTTTAGAACAGTGTCCAGTAGACAGTAAGCACTCAATAAATATTTCTAATTCTATTCATAAGTAACCATACCAATGAATGAAACATACTAAGATGAAACATGGTAAAGAAAGAACTTTCTCAGGTTAAACTGGGGAGAAAGGCATTAAAGCAGCTACCTTGTGACCTGTTCCTCTGTTGTTTACCATGGTAATATTTCTGAAGTCAGAAATAAGGCTGGTAACCAGTCTTATCGTCTTGGAAACATGCTAATCGGATCTCTGGACAAAATACTGATGATACACGCTGTGAGAAATATCCTTATATTTGGAATTCTGTTAACAGTATATTCCTAGTTTGGGATTTCTCACGCTATAAATCATGGCTCTTGAGAAAAAAAATCTTGTAATCTTTATGTTCTCAACAAATGAGCAGTCCATGTACCACTTAGAAACCTTATATATTACTCTGGGCCAAAAAGCATGTGTCTGATACCAAATAAAAGACATATGTAGCCACACAGGTGTTGCAGACATTTCCCCACTTTTCCTGTGCCTCACAGTTACACGTCTTATAATTTTAGGGAAATTAGATTTCTTTTTCAAGTGTTATAGTGAGCCATAACACAGTAAGGCAGTGATGCAATCAGATATACATTTTAAAGATTACTCAGGCTGCTATGTGGAGAATGGATCATTGAGAGTGTCAGCTGAAGCTGAGTTTGGCTGCATGTAATAGCTTATTTAACTTTTATGCAGAGTACATCATGAGAAACGCTGGGCTGGATGAAGCGCAAGCCGAAATCAAGACTGCTGGGAGAAATACCAATAACCTCAGATATGCAGATGACACCACCCTTATGGCAGAAAGTGAAGAAGAACTAAAGAGCCTCTTGAAGAAAGTGAAAGAGGAGACTGAAAAAGCTGGCTTAAAGTTCAACATTCAGAAAACTAAGATCATGGCATCTGGTCCATTACTTCATGGCAAATACACGGGGAAACAGTGGCTGACTTCATGTTGCTGGGTTCCAAAATCACTGAAAATGGTGATTGCAGCCATGAAATTAAAAGACGCTTACTCCTTGGAAGGAAAGTTGTAACCAACCTAGACAGCATACTAAAAAGCAGAGACATTACTTTGCCAACAAAGGTCCATCTAGTCAAGGCTATGGTTTTTCCAGTAGTCATGTGTGGATATGAGAGTTGGACTATAAAGAAAGCTGAGCACAAAAGAATTGATGCTTTTGAACTGTGGTGTTGGAGAAGACTCCTGAGAGTCCTTTGGACTTCAAGAAGATCCAACCAGTCCACCCTAAAGGAAATCAGTCCTGGGTGTTCATTGGAAGGACTGATGTTGAAGCTGAATCCCCAATACTTTGGCCACCTGATGCGAAGAGCTGACTCATTTGAAAAGACCCTGATGTTGGGAAAGATTGAAGGCAGGAGGATAAGGGGACGACAGAGGATGAGATGGTTAGATGGGATCACTGACTCAATGGACATGAGTTTGGTAAACTCTGGGAGTTGGTGATGGACAGGGAGGCCGGGAGTGCTGCAGATCATGGGGTCGCAAAGAGCTGGACATGACTGAGCGACTGAACTGAACTGAACTAAATATAAAACCCAACAACAGAAGCTTAAATAAGATAGTTTTTTCCCCCTTTTTCTCACATAACACAATGTCCAGAGGCAGGCAGTCTGAATGGTTGTATCTATCTTTACAATTCTATTATTTGCCCTTTTCTTTCTTGGTAAATATTAATCTTAGATATCAGGTCTTTGTTCAATCCAAGCAGAAAGTACAAGGAGTTCTGTCTCAGTAAGAACTTTTTCAGAAATCTCACCTAAAAACTTCTACTTACAGCTCACAGGTCATTACTGTGTAGGTGGCCAACACTACTTGCAAGGAGGACTATTTTTGACTCTTGAGCTGGATGCATTGCTGCTTCCATTGAAATTGTGGTTAGCTACTCATTTCCCTAAATGTTAACTTTTCTTGCCTGTAAGTTAACAATAATAATAATAGTAAAAATGATATATAATTCATTATGGTGAGCTTAAAGTTTTATATGAGATGATTTGGATAAAATGTGTAGCACGATGCAAGGAATGTAGCTAAGTTCAATAAGTGCTATTTATTAGAACATAAGCTCCATGAAGGTAGGACTCAAGTCTGCTTCATGCAAGTGTATATGAAATATTTGTTGTATGTTGAATAAGTAAATACAAGAGGTAAACTCTCATGGAGTGTAGAGGGTATGACTGTGGTTGCACCACAGTTGGTCAGTGTATATATTTGTGTAAAAATAAATACATGAGGGGGAAAGAACACCAACAGAGTGCTTTATAAACATATAATTAACTGAGCCCAGATTAGGCTCTCATTGCATTCTCTGGATTTTTGGAAGAAAATTCATTGCTGGTAATGTTGTCCTTGGGGTATTGCCAAGATGCAAAAATATAAATTTTCTTCAAGTGGTGTTCTATAACACAAAAGGAGAAAGAATTTAACTGTTAAAATTCAAGGATTCTGAATTAGTTTTACAAAGAGCCAAACACTTCTGTACAATTTTAGATTTTTTTTTTTTTTACTTTAGAGGAATAATTTACAATCAACTGAGGGGGAAAAAAAAAGCAAAACTGACTACCATGTGTCTTATTCACCTGAATTACATCCCAGGAGTTTGATTGTTTTTCATATAAAATAAAACAATAGCTCCTTAATTATTAAAGCATTGTTATGAAGTCTTAGCTGTTCTTTTTTTTTTTCTGCCTTGAATAGGTATATAGAGGGGGGCTGCTGACCATTTACTAGCTTATTTTTATAAAAGTTTAAATTTCAAGTTTTATTTGTTTCCAGTTTTTCTCTCTCTTTTTTCTGTTTCATGCCATTACATATTCATCTCACAGAAACAAAAATGATAGTAACCTGACAAATTTTGAAATAATTGACTTTCTAAAACCCAATTATATAATAAAGTTTTTTGAAGCAGAGAAACAGAGGTATATGTATTCCTATCTTTGTGGTAAAGTCATAAAGGAAGTCAAGGAACTTATGAGCAAGTTCTTAAAGGTCATGTAAATGAATTTAGATCCTATTTTTAGACCCTGGGGAGTTTCTGAAGGATTTTGAGTAGAGATAAAATGCATTTCAATTTTGGGGGTAGAAATACAACCTGTATGATAAAGGATGATGGATTGAGATAATTGTGTGATAATAGAAACAGAGTTAGCTAAGTAGGATATTGACATGGTCAAGAATGGTGCAGTTATAACTTAGGTCACCCTAGCGAAGTTGCTTATGAGTGAATCTGTTTAAATTATATTTTAATTGCAGAATCAACCATACTGAACAGAAATTAGATATGCAGAAGTAAGGAAGAGGAGGAAACTAGAGAGAGCTCCAATTTTCTGCAGGGAACAATGAGATGTAATATTAACATGGATAACAAAGATAGGAGTAAATTTGAGAAGAAAGATGTATAAGTTTTGGACGTATGAAATATCCACCAGTGTCCAATAGGAAGTTGAATATAGTGTTTTAAAAACTGTTGAGAGGTTTGAGCTGTAGATGTAAAAACCATGGGGGCAGAATATTATATAGTGTAAGTTGAAAAGAGTACAGAAGGATCAACTTTGTGGAACAGTGAACATGAATAATAGTTGTCAGTTTACGGAAGAAAAGGATTCCCTGGCAGAACAAATGGCCTGTCCAAATATGTAGGTGCGCAGAACAGTAAGATACATGTAGGAAGTAGAAGAGTTCATACCAAGATGTTGTGTGTGAGACTAAAGAAGGCAAGCTATATCCAGATTTTAAAGAGGGAAATCTGGTATGTCAGATATCCCAAAGAGCTTGGATTTTATCTTGCAGTTAATGGGAAGCCACTGAAAGGTTTTTAATGGGGGAGTGATCTGATACCATCAGGCAGTTATGATGGATGGAATGTGGGGAGTCTGGCTGGAAAGAGAGAGACTAATTAGGAAGCTCTTGTAATCACTTGGTGAGGGATAATGAGAGTGTTTACTGAGATATCAGCAGTGGAAAAGGATGTGAGGACATGAGTAGAGATATATTTAGAATTAGTTGGGTATAAGGTCAGAAGGAAAGCCAGTGGTCAAGAATGATACCTAGTGCTTTTATCTGAGGGGTTGGATGAATAAATAGGAACATTATCAACTCTGAAATAAAATGGAGGAAGAAAGAGGAAAAGACACTGAGGCAAGATGGGCAAATCATTAGGAAGAAATTGCAAAGAAAGCAGCGTGGGGGATATTAAGATTGTAGAGAGTTTCAAGAGGTGATCAGTAGTGCCAAAGGCTTTCAGTGGCCAAGTAATTTAAGAACTAAAAAATTTCCCTCTGATTTAATGACCAGGAGAACAGTTTCTGGGTGAGGGCAGCTTCAGTGTGGTGGTACAGACAGAAACCAGATCACTGTGGGAGGAAGACAAAGGGGGGAAGTGGTAATAGTCTAGACACCCTCTTCATGAAGCTTAGAAAGCAATAAAAGAGAGAGACAGAGAAGAAAGTGAGACTATAAAGCAAATTCAGTTTAAAAAGTATTCTTGACTGGGTGATAGGTTCTATACATAATCCATACACACACACACACACACACACACACACACATACACACATATAGGTTCTCTTGCTCTCTCTCTATGTTATATATGTGGTAGTACTTTTCTGTAGACTAAATCACTTAATGTATAATGGGAGCAATGTAAATAATAAAAAGTGGGACATAAGGTGATAATAGTAAATACCATCATTTATTACACAATGAATAACTCAAAATGATGAAAAGTGGATCATAAAAATAATAATATTAAATATACTTATCAATATCAAGCATTAAATATATTATTGTTTCACTTTTTTAGAATATTTCAAAAAGACAATATATTTCAAAAATTTTTTCAAGAATAAAATCCTGCTTAAGAAGAGGAAATCCTCCCCCACTGCTCATATATTCCATATGCTATTTATTTTTCAGTAATAGGATAATTATTTCCAGATTCCTATTTAACCTCTGAAGGCTTCTGGAATGTTTACTTTCCTTGGGCTTTTGTCTTATTGTTGTGGTGCTAAGTATTTCTTTAGAGTGGGATCTTGGATACCCAGGATTAACATTCAGAAAACAGCAGAGTCCTCTCATCAAGCAAACCAAATCCCCAACAACTTCATGGCTTAATGAAACAAAAATGTTTCCCTCTTGTTTGAAAACAGAGACTATCATCTAGGTTGGAATAATGTTCTTCAAATTTATATTCTAAACCATCTCCCAGAAGTTTTCCTTATTCACAGTTTATCTATTACACAATTCTTATTTTGCATCAATGTGTACTATGTGTTCCGAAACTAAGGGATATACCAAACAGCATACATAAAAATCCCTTATCATCGTAGCTTCCAATATTTCTTAATTGCAAATAGATCCCTCACTGTAGGTTCTGCATAGATGCTCTCTATACCCATGTACAGATGACCCACACATGCTGCCTCTTCTTGTAAACACCCTCCTCCTTCCTCTCAGACTTTGAGAGCTCACACTCAGCATGACTCCTTTCTCATGTGAATACTGTCAAGAAAAAAATCGTTTACAAGACTCAAATAGAGGTTAAAGGCTTTATTTAGCTGGTGCACATCCAAAAGAACCTGAGGAGCATCAAAGTAACTCCCCTAACTTCAGNTGTAAACACCCTCCTCCTTCCTCTCAGACTTTGAGAGCTCACACTCAGCATGACTCCTTTCTCATGTGAATACTGTCAAGAAAAAAATCGTTTACAAGACTCAAATAGAGGTTAAAGGCTTTATTTAGCTGGTGCACATCCAAAAGAACCTGAGGAGCATCATAGTAACTCCCCTAACTGCAGCAGGACTGGAGTTTTATCCGGTGAGGAGAGGTGTGTGTGTACTTGTGATCTAGCTCAAGTTGAAGTTTTCTTCATCTTTAACTGCTGCAAAACCATCGGAGGAAAAGACTGAAGATTATTCTGGTTTCCATGCTTCCTGCTAGAGATGGTTAGTTCAGTTCCCTCCTGGCAACTTTCAGAACAGTTCTTGCAAAAGATGGTTGTGCAATTTCTACAGTTTTTTTTTTTTTTTTAAGGTTTAGAAGTAGGGGTGAGGGGTAGCAAGAATAATGCTAGTGAGGCTAAAACGAGAGAACCTGGGCTCGGTTTTGATTCTTTCACTCTACTATTGTGTCAACTTATCGGCTCTCGCTCCTCATGCAGGGCAGCTTCTGTGTGGATGTTCCCTACCTCTGGCTGAATTCCAGTTACCCTGTTTTGAGCCAGCTTCTTCCATTCTCACAGTCAGATGCCTAACTTGATCTGCCCAAGTTCAGTATAGGCTTTAGGATAAAACTGCTCTGAAAGGGAAGGGAAGGGTAGAGAAAGAGAGGGAAGGGAAAGGAAAGGAAGGGGAGAAGAGTGGAGAGGAGGAGGAGAAAAGAGAGGAAGAAAAAAGAGGAAAAGGGAGGCGGAAAGCAGCTTAATTACACTGAATTACATTGAAGTTTCATATCACTGAAGTGGCATTCCCCTTTATAAAACTTCAGCAATGCCCTTCAACTTTCACCGTGTAATTTAAGACCAATGAAAAGTCTAGAGTTCTAGTTCGGTCNAGGAGGAGAAAAGAGAGGAAGAAAAAAGAGGAAAAGGGAGGGAGAAAGCGGCTTAATTACACTGAATTACATTGAAGTTTCATATCACTGAAGTGGCATTCCCCTTTATAAAACTTCAGCAATGCCCTTCAACTTTCACCGTGTAATTTAAGACCAATGAAAAGTCCAGAGTTCTAGTTCAGTCTTTGCCACTTAATACATTTATGCCCTTGAAGAAAATACTTTATATACTTTATCTCCCGAACTTTGTCATTAATTACCTATGTATCACTGTAATAATTAAAATTTTGGATGAAAATTGATAGACATATAACTATAATTGGCTTACTCCGAAAAATGCAGCCAGTGTGTTAAAAGAATGGGACTCAATAGATAGCAATCATTNTCTTTGCCACTTAATACATTTATGCCCTTGAAGAAAATACTTTATATACTTTATCTCCCGAACTTTGTCACCAATTACATATGTATCACTGTAATAATTAAAATTTTGGATGAAAATTGATAGACATATAAATATAATTGGCTTACTCCGAAAAATGCAGCCAGTGTGTTAAAAGAATGGGACTCAATAGATAGCAATCATTGTTGTTATTCAGTCGCTAATTCATGTCCAATTCTTTGTGACCCCATGCACACCAGGCTGCCCCATCCATCACCAACTCCTGGAGCTTGCTCAAAGTCATGTCCATCAAGTCGGTGATGCCATCCAATCATCTTATCCTCTGCCGCCCACTTCTCCTTTTCTTTCAAACTTTCCCAGCATCAGGGTCTTTTCCAATGAGTTGGCTCTTTGCATCAGGTGGCCAGAGTATTGGAGCTTCAACATCAGACCTTCCAATGTATATTCAGGGTTGATATCCTTTAGGATTGACTGGTTTGAGCAATCATAAAGCAATTCTACTCCTTTTCTATTGCCCCTAAAATTCTTCTTGGTCTAGATTTTCTGTTTTCTCAGTACTCGAATTAAATTTAGATAGTCTGTATAATTTTTCTCACTCATTTTCATCATAAGAGAAATCTCACTTAAAATGCATATTCTAGTATAATGTAGTATGTAACTTCAAACTTAATCAAATCTAAAATTCCGTTAACCATAGATAGATGGATGCTTTGTTTTGTTTCTCAGATTTATTCTTCTCAGCCACCAGCTGTCTGTATTAGACAATTAAGGCTTAAAGGACAAATATTTATTTCTCACAGTTCCAAAGGTTGAGAAGTCCAGGATCAAGGCACTGGCATATTCAGTGATTGGTGAGATCTGGTTAATGTCTTGTTGCTGTATTCTCATGTAGCAGTTGGAATGAGAGAACACTTTAGGGTCTTTTTTATAAGAACAGTAGTCCCATTAATGGGGACTTGAACTTCATGATCTAAAGATGCTATCTCCTAATACCATCACACTGAGGGTTGTGATTTCAACAGATAATTTTTGAGTGAGCATAAACATTCTAGTGTCTATGATTCTACTCTGTGAATTTTACGCAAAGGGGACCAAAGTAAATCAGGGCAGAGTGGCTGGCACTTGTAATATGGTTTGTCCCATCACTGAGCATAGTGCAACAGAATCTTAAAGGCTTGCAAGATTTCAAAACTTCTCACAAGTGATTTTGCACATTCTTCAGACATTTCTCTGCAAGAAACTTCCAACTACAATTCCATTGATTCTAGGAATGCCTTTTGGGATAGTCACTTTTTTTTAGTTCCCTCTCATTCCTCAGGGTTTTCTAGCTAAACTTCTAGTGAATCACTTGACCCCTTCCAAAGACTCTCTGGACTTCTTGAATGAGTTTTCTTTTAAGATAATCTGGGTTGCTTGCCAGGTGGCACTGGCAGTAAAGAACCCACCTGCCAGTGCAGGAAATGTAGAGAGATGGGTTCCAACCCTGGGTCAGGAAGATCTCTTGGAGTGGTCCTGGCAGCTCAATCCAGTATTCCTACTTGGAGAATCCCATGGACAAAGATGCTTGGTGAGATACAGTCCATAGGGTCACAAAAAACTGGACACGACTGAAGTGACTTAGCAGCAGCAGCAGTTTGCCTCTTTCTCATTTGGCCTCAATTTATTCCACGGTAAGATCAAACTATAAAATTAAATTTTAAGAACATTGTATATATAACTTTCAAGAATAAAGTGAAGATAGGTGAGAAAATAATTTAATAAATTATTAGGGAACCAGTAGAATGATAAAGCTAGTTCAGATTATTTGAGAAATTGAAGATTTATGGATATTGAAGAGAAAATATAGATAAGATTTGGTAGGTTAGATACAAAACTAATAAGTTAATGTCTTTAAGATCAATAAAACTACAATTTCTGGGGTTGTTTCTTCTAGTAGATAGGAATGAACAAAAATCTACTGAACAAAAACCTATAGGTAAATACATAATTTCACAGATTCTGGACCATAATGACAAATGAACACTCTCAAAATAAATCATCCTGAGATGATCCCTTTGTACAAAATTTCTGTACAGCATGGTAAGGACTTTCCAAATTCTATAGGGTTTTTCTGAAATGTGGGTTTATCTTGCTATCATTAACAGAAATGCAGATTCTTCCACTGCAGCCCCTACATTTGTCTTTGTTCTTTTTTTTCCGGAAGTCTATTCAATCTTTATGCCCTAACCTCAAGTGGGCACTTATTCTAAATGCTATATTAGGTACTTCTCAAGTGGCACCTCAGTGGTAAAGAATCTAACGGTAACGCAGGTTTGATCCCTGTGTCAGGAAGATCCTCTGGAGGAGGGCATGGCAACCCGCTCCTGCATTCTTGTCTGGGAAATCCCATGGACAGAGCAGCCTGGCAAACTACAGGTCATGGGGTTGCAAAGAATCGAACACTACCAAAGTGACTTAGCATGCACAAGTGGCCTAAGGTGGAAAAAGTTCCCCTTTATCTCCCAAGAAAGAATGAAATGCCTAAGGAGAGTGCTATCGCACAGGCTACAAAAGAATGCTCCAATAGCACCATCTGTGGAATAGCCTGGAGGTGGGTATAATGACTGAGAGCAGAACAGCTTTCACCCTCGTTTACTTTTCCCTGAAAACACTTTGCTCTAGGTTGTGGGAATATTTACTATCTATTGTATTGGTCTTATCCTTTAGTGGCTTCCCTGTGGCTCAGATGGTAAAGCGTCTGCCCGCAATGAAGGAGACCCTGGTTTGATTCCTGGGTTGGGAAGATCCCCTGGAGAAGGAAATAGCAATCCACTCCAGCACTCTTGCCTGGAAAATCCCATGGACAGAGGAGCCTGATAGGCTACAGTCCATGGAGTTGAAAAAGTCGGACATGACTGAGCGACTTCACTATCCTTTAGTGTTCTGGGTAAACTTCTGGCATTTAACGTCCTCTTGTATATGAAGTGCTCAGTAACAAGACCCAGTGACCCTGAGAGTGAGTGTTTTCTTAAATCCTGTACCCCAACATCTTCTTTGATCTCACCCTAGTCCCAGCCTTTCTCAGTAAGGTACTTGGTATTTAATAAGTTCTACCTGATGGCTTAGACGGTAAAGAATCTGCCTGCAGGAGACCTGGGTTTGATCCCAGGGTCAGGAAGATCCCCTGGAGAAAGGTATGACTACCCATTCCAGTATCCTTTCCTGGAGAAGTCCATGGACAGAGAAGTCTGGTGGGCTACAGACCATGGGGTTGCAAAGAGTCAGGCATGACCAAGCGATTAACACTGTTTTCACATAAATGATCATAATCTGAATTTTATCACTTTTACTGTTGGTGTTACTGCCCAGAGAATAAAAAGTTTATATTTTTTAAACTTGCACACATGACCATTTACAGTCTTTTCTGAGATTTCTTTTTCAGACTCACCTTCAGTGATTTTTTTTTTTTTCCTACGAGTCCTGTCTCCTGTAAGCCAGCTGCACCAGAGTAGCTATTTAACATAGACATGATGGTTAAGAGCATGCAGTTTGTGGTCAGACAGAAATGAATCTGAATCCAACTACACAAATTGTCACTTGGAACCATGGACAATTTAACCATGGTTAAATTACTTAACCTCTAGAAGTTTCAATTTCCTTATATCTAAGATGAGGATGTCCTCAAAGGCTATTATAATATAATTAGAAGTAATGTATGTGAAATGTTTGGTAGATTGTACATGCTCCATAAATATTGATTGTGCTTTTTATGACTAAATTCTTGGAGGTTTTTTTTTAAATATATTTTCTTAACCTTGTATATGTTGTTATTTCTTATTCAAATAACTTACTTACCTTCTTCACTCTTTTATACTTGTCTTATAAACATATTTTTTACTTGTTTATAAGACAAGTTTTTTATTTGTCTTATAAACACACTTCCGATACAGCCTCATATTACTTTCCTATATTCCAATAGAACATTTTATACACTTCTATTGTGAAAATTCTTTCATATGTCATAAGTTATTCTTTAAGTGGAAGGCTTCTTAAGAGACAAATTGATTTCCTTATTATTTTTTTTTGTATTGTCAGAAGGCAACACATAGATATTTGATAAAGTTTATAGAAGGAAAAAGGCAGTCTATGTATAAAATATAAATTATATAAAAGCTACTTATTTCTAAGTCTTAAACTATTCATATCTATCTATCTATCATCTATCTATCTAAATATGATGCTTGCATCCCACGCCCACTCATATTTAACTCTTTCACCACTTTGTTTTTATGTGTCTTCTGGAACTACATGGTCTGTCTTTTGTTAATAAACTTTATATACTTATCTACCTTTCTGTAGTTATAAAGCAATTGGCATACTAAGGAGCCCAGCTGACTAGTTTGTTTTCCTTCTCAATTGATAAATGAAACTAGAATAAAGTATAGGGATGAGATTAAGGCCCCTATTAATAAGCCACATGTTCTTTGTTATGCTTTTTGCAACTTACATATTTCATCATCTTAATTTCTTTCATTTTCATTGATCATTTGTAGCTTATGACACAGTTTCTTAGGAATCAAGTTTCAACGTCTAGTTGCTGTTCCAGACTTATTTGACTATGCTACTGATTACCTTCAAAACATTTATTAACACTCCATCAAACTTGATTCTAGAAAATATACTTTGCCAAGGAATATTCTAAAACTTCAAACTAATGAATCAAGTAAAATGAAGCAAAAATAAGAAATTAAAACTATGGGAATGACACACCAAGTAGCCATTGCTTCCAGACAATGTTTGTACTCTTAAATTATCCAAAGAGAACTCATTAAAAATCTTACAAGAATTAAATGAAGTTGTTACCTGATAAATATATAAAGCCCAATAATTTAAACTTTGCTTTTAACTGTTTAGAAACTATGATCACGATATGCAATTTTTAATAGTTGTTGTTCAGTTGCTCAGCTGTGTCTGACTCTTTTGGACCCCACAGACTACAGCATGCCAGGCTTCCCTGTCCTAATAGTACCTCAGATATAAATATTTGGAAATATTAAGAAAAAAATAAATGAGAATGTCAATGAGTGGTAATTGTACTGAGAAGCACTGTAGAAGATATGATTAAATAGGAAATATGATCTTGATAGATTGATATTATAAATATCAAGTCACTACAAGTTTATAGATTTATGTCATTTCTGTTAAACTTCAAATAGTTTACTTAGGAGGAATATTAATGAAAAATAATCATCATTACTAAATTATTTCTATGTTATAGGCACCTAAAATTTAAATATTTTACATATATTAACACTAATAAAGTAATGCTTAAAATTCTCTAAGCCAGGCTTCAGCAGTACATGAACTGTGAACTTCCAGTTGTTCAAGCTGGTTTTAGAAAACACAGAGGAACCAGAGTTCAAATTGCCAACATCCGCTGGATCATCAAAAAAGCAAGAGAGTTCCAGAAAGACATCTATTTCTGCTTTATTGACTATGCCAAAGCCTTTGACTGTGTNTGCCTCCTGCATTGGCAGGCAGATTCTTTACCACTGTGCCACCTGGGATGCCATAATATATCATTACACAATGATATAACATCGTGTAAATTTAAGGTACACCACATGGTGTCTTGATATACGTATCTATATCTATAGATATAGGTAGATAGATAGATAGAAATACAGATGTGTGTGTGTATATATATGTATATATAAATGCTTACCATAATAAAGTTACTTAACATATCTATTTGCTGTTCAGTCACTCAGTCATGTTCGACTCTTTGTTACCCCATGGACTGGCAGCATGCTAGGCTTCTCTGTCCTTCACCATCTCCCAGAGCTTGGTCAAACTCAAGTCCATAGGGTCACTGATACCATCCAACCATCTCATCCACTGTCGTCCCATTCTCCTCCTGCCTTCATTCTTTCCCAGCATCAGAGTCTTTTCTAACGAGCTGGCTCTTCTCATCAGGTGGCCAAGTATTGGAACTTCAGCTTCAGTATCAGTCCTTCTGAAGAATATTCAGGATTGACTTCCTTTAGTACTGACTGATTTGATCAGATGAAAAATGGTGTGATCATACTCTGTGATACTACTCACTGTTTTGAAGTTTGTTTTGCCTTGTTTTACCTTACCAGTTTGCTGGCTTCCTAGACACGATGGATTTTTGTTTTGTTTTTCTATTTTGTAGTTTTTCTCTATTTTTGACTGGATAATTTCAACTCAGTGGAATTTGTTAGCCCACCCCTCATTATATTGCTTCTGACTTTGAATAATGGAGGAAATAGCTTTGGGTAAGTAGCCAGCCAGTCTGACTAGTCCATTGGGCACAGGCTCCCTGATCACGGGGATCACTAACGCTTAATGCCTCTCTAATTATAGACATGTCTCATTCCTGGCTACTTAACAGCCTCACCACAGGGAGTGACTCCACTTCCTGACTGGAAGCCTAGCTTCATTAGTGTAAACTGTCCATCATAACCTTCTAGTTTTACAATAACCCTAGGGCCCCTTCCTCCCAGAAATGTGCCAGTGTGACAGTCACGATTTGAACATGGAGGCAGATAACAGGAGTTTATGACTTCTAACTTAGAAATGAAAAAGGTAAAACTCAATATGATATGGTTTTAAAAAAGAAGCTGTCTGTGCCAATAATGGGAATATGCAGGAATTTTGTTCTACTCATTTCATTCTTTAATGTCCCTTGCTTTCTAAGTGAAATAAAGGCCTATAGTAATACTCTTAGTGATTAAGTTTGAATAAGGATGGAGACTTTGAGAAACAAACGAGCTAGTAAAGCAATTTAATACCGAGTCAAGATTAAATAACTTGGCTTAGAATTTGGAGTCCTGATTTATACCTTACTTACTTTCATCATCATCATTATCACATTTGCTGCCTTTTATAAAAAGCTCTTTCATATGCAAGGCCCTATACTAAGCACTTTAGATATTATTTTGCCATCTATTTCCCTAAACACTACAGGGGAGGTTGTCTTCATTTATACAGGAAAAACCCTAAGGCTTTGAAAAGTTTAGTAAGGTCACATAGGCTATGGCCAGGGTGAGATCTGAATATGTTGCTTTACTTGATTCTGAACTCTTTCAGGGCACTCTGCCTTCTTCAGTCTTTGTTGCGTGGTGATGCTGTAATGTCTCGACATTCAGGAAGGCAATGATTCTGCCTCTGCACTTTCATAGACAGTCTTAAACTTCTATTGCAATAATAATATAACTTTACTGATAATAATAACAATCAATTTTATTGAAAACTTATTATAGGCTATGCACATAGTACTTTCATTCAATCTTAAAAGAGCCCTTGTATATATTTTTTTTATTTCTAGATGAAGATATTGATGCTTGGAGAAGTTACATAGACGGCACACTGTCACATATAAGTGGCGGAGTCCACTTTCATTATACTACCCCTCATAGTAGCACTTAATCTTATATTTAGATGTATATTAAATTATCTTTCTGATCATACAATGTGATTCTTAAGAGAAGGATCACAGCTCAGCATAGTTTCCCTACTGATTAGGACTGCGCCTGGTACATAATAAGGATTCAGTAGATGTTTATTTGTTGAGTGATGAACAGTTTTAGTTACATTTAGCTTGTTCAGTTAAACAGAGCTCACATAATGGAGAAAACCATGAGAATGTCTGGAGGATAACATGACAAAACTAGTGCTTTATACAGTTTTCTAGTTACACTAAGACATTATTTAGCATTAAATCTTTCAGTTCTGGTCCATGTTGACCATAACATTTTGTGACACATTATGTAATGCTGAAAATAGAGATAGCAAACCAAAAATAAATCATGATTTTATAACAGAGCAACAAAAAAAAGATGAAAGGCCATTATCTACTCAAGACAGGGCAACCCTAATGTCTAGAACTATGAAAAGAAGGCCAATATTTTCTGTGTATTTCCACGCTTCACTTCCAAGTGGTTCGTAGTTTCCTATCTACTATATTATAAATGAGTACTAAAAGAATGAAAAATTACAGAGTTGCCTGACAGCATCTATTCTGACTAAAGTTAATTTTGGCTCACTCAGAATAATAACCTATTTTGTAAATTTCAAAGCTGAACGGGAATTTAGAAACCCCTTAGGAAAAATTCTTTTAACTGATTATGCAAATAAAGTGTAGGGGCATTATATTTGCACAGATAATTAGACCTAGAATTAGAAATCAGTTTTGATGGTCTACTCTTATTCATCTTGCCCACAGCAAAGCAAAATTATCAATTTTTTTCATAGAATTCATAATTTCATTGTATTTTATATGTATTTTTTTAGGATATTTTCAAAAATCCACAAAAGGAACATCATGCCGGCCCAGGCCACCATCATCCCTGGGCTGGATTACTGCAGGAGCTCCTGACATGTTCACTTGCTTCTAATCTTATCAGAGTGTCTTTTCAAATATAATTTAGCTTCTGTTATTCCTCTGCCTCAGAACTTTGTAAGAGTTTCTCTTTGACCTCAGGGTAAAAGCTGAGAAGTCTTTCAAAGGCTGTATTTACAAACCCACAGACTGTAGCCCACCAGACTCCTCTGTCCATGGGATTTTCCAGGCAAGAATACTAAAGTGGGATCATTCTTAACCCAGGGATCAAACCCGTGTCTCTTGAATCTTCTGATTTGGCAGGCAGACTCTTTACCACTGTGCCACCTGGGAAGCCAGGTTTTCAAAGGCTAGAGAGGCCTAAAATATCTTACCACCTATGCCTTCGTGATGGAGAAGGAAATGGCAATGCACTCCAGTATTCTTGCCTGGAGAATCCCAAGGATAGAGGAGCCTGGTGGGCTGCCGTCTATGACGTTGCACAGAGTTGGACATGACTGAATGACTTAGCAGCAGCAGCAGCAGCAGCAGCGTGCCTTCCTAACCTTATCTTCTCTTCCTCTGACCTGTTTCAGTCCCTCTCTTCTGCCCCCTGTTCTATCTGCTTGTCTGGATGCTTTCATCGGGTATATATACTTGGCTGTTGCTCAGCCCCCTGATTGACATACTTATTCCCCATAAACTGCTTGCTAACTGTATGCACTTCTTTCAAGTTTTTGCTGACTTTACCACCTCAAGGAAATCTTTCACGACTGCTATTATATTAATACTGTAATCTGTTCTCCTATTTCTATCCCCTGATCTAAAACTTAATTCTTTTGCTCTGTTTTTAAATTTTCCACATCACTATCAGCACTTTCATTAGTTAATTCATCAGTTAATTAATGATTTTAATACTCACATTAACTGGAATAAAAGCCCCTCAATAGCAGAGTTTTCCCATTTTTGTCTTCCCCATTGGTGTATTCTGCACATCTTGGGTACTACTTAATACATAATCAGTTCAGTTCAGTTCAGTCACTCAGTCGTGTCCGACTTTTTGCAACCCTATGAACTGCAGCACGCCAGGCCTCCCTGTCCATCACCAACTCCCAGAGTTCACTCAGACTCACATCCATCGAGTCAGTGATGCCATCCAGCCATCTCATCCTCTGTCATCCCCTTCTCCTCCTGCCCCCAATCCCTCCCAGCATGAGTCTTTTCCAATGAGTCAACTCTTTTCATGAGGTGGCCAAAGTACTGGAGTTTCAGTTTTAGCGTAATTCCTTCCAAAGAAATCCTAGTGAAGTAGAAATTACTAGGCAGTCAGTGTAGATTACTGAGACCTCAGTCTTGCTTGCACTAAACATTCTGCTCCATTAGCCTTTGTATATAAAGCTATGCCCTTTGTCCTAAATGCCCAAAAGGAGTCCAAGAAAGTCACTCAGCCTGTCCAACTCTTTGTGATCCCATGGACTATACAATCAATGAAATTCTCCAAGGCAGAATACTGGAGTGGATAGCCTTTCCCTTCTCCAGGGGATCTTCCCAACCCAGGGATCAAAGCCAGGTTTCCTGCATTGCAAGCAGTCTTTACCAGCTGAGCCACAAGGGAAGCCCAAAGAAAGCAGATTATTTACCAGCTGAACTGTGAGGGAAACACTAAATGGGTCTTTGGTCTGATAAACTATCAGCACTCAGATCCATGGAATGGCAGTAATTAATTTCCATATGCCTGAGAAAAGAAGAGATGGCAAGAATGCACAGAAAAACTGTACTAAAAAGATCTTCACCACCCACATAAACACGATGGTGTGATCACTCATCTAGAGCCAGACATCCTGGAATGCAAAGCCAAGTGGACCTTAGGAAGCATCATTATGAAAAAAAGCTACTGGAGGTGATGAAATTCCAATTGAGCTATTTCAAATCCTCAAAGATGATGCTGTGAAAGTGCTGCATTCAATATGACAGCAAATTTGAAAAACTCAGCAGTGGCCACAGGACTGGAAAAGGTCAATTTTCATTCCAATCCTTAAGAAAGACAATGCCAAAAAATGCTCAGACTACCACATAGTGCACTCATCTCAAACACTAGCAAAGTAATACTCAAAATTCTCAAAGCCAGGCTTCAACATTATGTGAGCCATGAACTCCCAGATGTTCAAGCTGGTTTTAGAAAAGGCAAACGAACCAGAGATCAAACTGCCAACATCCATTGGATTATTGAAAAAGCAGTAGACTTCCAGAAAAATATCTACTTCTGTTTTATTGACTATGGCAAAACCTTTGATTGTGTGGGCCACAACAAACTCTGGAAAATTCTGAAAGAGATGGGAATACCAGACCACCTTACCTGCCTTTTGAGAAATCTGTGTGCAGGTTAGGAAGCAACAGTTAGAACTGGACATGGAACAGACTGGTTCCAAATCAGGAAAGGAGTATGTCAAGGCTGTATATTGTCACCCTGCTTATTTTACTTATATGCAGAATACATCATGAGAAATGCTGGGCTGATGAAGCCCAAGCTGGAATTAAAATTTCCACAAAAAATATCAATAACATCAGATATGCAGATGACACCACTCTTACAGCAGAAAGTGAAGAAGAACTAAAGAGCCTCTTGATGAAAGTGAAAGTGGAGAGTGAAAAAGTTGGCTTAAAGCTAAACATTCAGTAAACTAAGATCATGGCAACTAGTCCCACCATTTCATGCCCAATAGATGGGGAAACAGTAGAAATGGTGACAGACTTTATTTTCTTGGGGTCCAAAATCACTGCAGATGATGAGTGCAGCCATGAAATGAAAAGACACTTGCTCCTCAGAGGAAAAGTTTTGACCAACCTAGAAAGAAACAATGTCAGAATTTATTTTGGGGGGAGGGACTTCAAAATCACTGCAGATGGTGATTGCAGCCATGACATTAAAAGACACTTACTCCTTGGAAGGAAAGTTATGACCAACCTAGATAGCATATTAAAAAGCAGAGACATTACTTTGCCAACAAAGGTCCGTCTGATCAAGGCTATTGTTTTTCCAGTTGTCAGGTATGGATGTGAGAGTTGAACTGTGAAGAAAGCTGAGCACTGAAGAACTGATGCTTTTAAACTGTGGTGTTGGAGAAGACTCTTGAGAGTCCCTTGGACTGCAAGGAGATCCAACCAGTCCATTGTAAAGGAGATCAGTCCTTTGGAAGGAATGATGTTAAAGCTTAAACTCCAGTACTTTGGCCACTTCACGTGAAGAGTTGACTCATTGGAAAAGACTCTGATGCTGGGAGGAATTGGAGGCAGGAGGAGAAGGGGACGACAGAGGATGAGATGGCTGGATGGCATCACCGACTTGATGGACATGAGTTTGAGTGAACTCCTGGAGTTGGTAATGGACAGTGAGGCCCAGTGTGCTGCGGTCCATGGGGTCCAAAGAGTCAGACAGCACTGAGCAACTGAACACTGACTGACTGCCTGAGGGAAAAACAGGTGGTAATCACTTCCAAGGAGCTGTGGCTGCACGGGCACAGGAGGGCTGAAAGAAGCTATTCCATGTTCAAGGTCAGGAGGGGCAGCAGTGAGGAGATACCCCTCATCCAAGGTAAGGAGCAGTGGCTGCACTTTGCTGGAGCAGCAGCGAAGAGATACCCCAAGTCCAAGGTAAGAAAAACCAAAGAGGATAGGTGTTGTGAGAGGCATCAGAGGGCAGACACACAAACCATAATCACAGAAAACTAGTCAATCTAATCACATGGACCACAGCCTTGTCTAGCTCAATGAAACTAAGCCATGGTGTATGGGGCCACTCAAGATGGGCAGGTCAAGGTGGAGAGGTCTGACAGAATGTGGTCCACTGGAGGATGGAATGGCAAACAACCACTTCACTATTCTTGCCTTAGGAAACCCAAGAACAGTATGAAAAGGCAAAATGATAGGATACTGAAAGAGGTTGGTAGGTGCCCAAATTGCTACTGGAGATCAGTGGAGAAATAACTCCAGAAAGAATGAAGGAATGGAGTCAAAGCAAAAACAATACCCAGTTGTGGATGGGACTTGTGATAGAAGCAAGGTCTGATGCTGTAAGGGCGATATTGCATAGGAACCTGGAATGTCAGGTCCATGAATCAAGGCAAATTGGAAGTGCTCAAACAGGAGAAGGCAAGAGTGAACATCAACATTCTAGGAATCAGCGAACTAAAATAGACTGGAATGGGTGAATGTAACTCAGAAGACCATTATATCTACTACTGTGGGCAGGAATCCCTTAGAAGAATTGGAGTAGCTAGCCATCATGGTCAACAAAAGAGTCCAAAATGCAGTACTTGGATGCAATCTCAAAAACGACAGAATGATCTCTGTTCATTTCCAAGGCAAACCATTCAGTATCACAGTAATTCAAGTCTATGCCCCAACCAGTAATGCTGAAGAAGCTGAAGTTGAACGGTTCTACGAAGACCTACAAGACCTTTCAGAACTAACACCCAAAAAAGATATCCTTTTCATTATAGGGGACTGGAATGCAAAAGTAGGAAGTCATGAAGCACTTGTGGTAACAGGCAAACTTGGCCTTGGAATATGGAATGAAGCAGGGCAAAGGCTAATAGAGTTTTCCCAAGAGAATGCACTGGTCATAGCAAACACCCTCTTCCAATAACACAAGAGAAGACTCTACACATGGACATCACCAGATGGTCAACACTGAAATCAAATTGATTATATTCCTTGCAGCCGAAGAGGGAGAAGCTCTATACGGAGCTGACTATGGCTCAGATCATGACTGCCTTATTCCCAAAATCAGACTTAAATTGAAGTAGGGAAAATCACTAGACCATTCAAGTATGACCTAAATCAAATTCCTTATGATTATACAGTAGAATAGGTTTAAGGGACTAGCTCTGATAGATAGAATGCCTGATGAACTATGGACGGAGGTTCCTGACATTGTACAGGAGACAGGGATCAAGACGATCCCCATAGAAAACAAATGCAAAAAAGAAAAATGGCTTTCTGGGGAGGCCTTACAAATAGCTGTGAAAAGAAGAGAAGCAAAAAGCAAAGTAGGAAAAGAAAGATATACCCATCTGAATGCTGAGTTCCAAAGAATAGCAAGGAGAGATAAGANAGTGAACTCCGGGAGTTGGTGATGGACAGGGAGGCCTGGTGTGCTGCGATTCATGGGGTCGCAGAGTTGCACATGATTGAGCGACTGAACTGAACTGAACTGATCCTTGGAAGGCTCCAACATGAGCATAGTGTCTCTATAGTGCCGGTACCCTTCAGATGCTCATGAGTGAACAGTGGTTTATAATAAGAGGTCTTTGAAATTAAAATACTGATCCAAACTATTAATAAGTGATTGCTAGACAAGAAGCCAGACATTTTTGTACAAAGAAAAAGCATCATCGGAAATAAGACAGTGTTTGCTTGTGAAATCAGTCAACTAGAAAAGTGAGGGGAAGGGAACAAGAATTAATGGGGACAGAATTGGGGAAGTCAAGATGCTGTAGTTAAACTGCATTCCGCACTAGCACTCCCTAGAGAGCATAACTTTCTCTTAGAGTTCACCATTAGAGAGCAGCTCTTCAGGTCTATGACTGCTGAAAGCTTTTATTCACATCCTCTTCTCTTCCAATTCTTCTTCCAGGGAAAATCTGTCTAATGATTCCAATTTACAAATATTTTCCACAAACTTACAAATTGCCCACACACTCATTTCTGAAAAGAAATAGATGAGATATTATGGACAAGGCCACAAATGATGAATTGCATAATTTTTGCTGACACTTGCACTTCTGGAACTAGATCACTTATTCCCAACCAATCTGCAAAGGGATTGTTTATTCTCATGATTTCAAGAAGGAGAATTGGTGCTGAAGAAAAGTACCACTTCTGCCATTGTGCATGTGAAAGTATTATGAAAAGAATTTTTTTTTGTTTGTTTGAGCGGCAGTTATTGGAGAAATGAAGAATATCTGGAGGGGTGCTGGGTTGAGGGCAAATATTTTTTCAGATCAGATAGTTGATACCATATTTACATCCTGCTGAGAACAATAAACAACAACAAAAAAAGGAAGACAACTGATAAAGCAAATTTAGTCAAAGAGAGATATCCCTCAGTCCCTGAGAGGAGGTGAGATCCAGCCCATAAGTAACTGGTTTGGTCTTAAAAAGAGGCACAGACAGTTCATCAATAGTAATGGAAGGAGGCCAGAATTTATAGTCAGCAGTGAAAATTTCCTGGGAGATTTGATTGTGGGAAATCTATTTTTTTAAATTGTTTTCAATTTTGTGTTGAAATAAGCAAGATCCTTTGATAAGACCAAAGTTAAGGAAAGAAAAAGAGAGAGCCCTAAGAAAAGAGAATATGGCATAAAGGTCTTATTTGGGAATATGAAAAAGTAAGTGGAAATAAATACCGCAAGGTTACTGGGTGACACTTTGGGCTTACTTGATGCCTGAAATCATGAGTTTACAGTGAGAAGGTCATCATGGTTGTATTTCTATAGCCACAGTCAGTTCTCCATGTGCAGTAAGAGGAAGATGGAAAGCAGAAGTTAAATATGATTGAGGTTTCTTTTTCTAGGACATTTAGAAGAGATAGGTGGTGAGGAATCAATAAAAGAAAAAGTGCAAAAGAGTGATTACAATGATTAACTTTACTGTCTAAGCTGCATAGGAAGGAAATGTGGCTATGAAGGCACTGGGGATCAAGGATTACATAATCTCAGGAAGTCTAAAATCATTGGACCTGGTTCCAGGATGCAGCGAGCTGAAAAAGTTCAGAAAGTGGAATGATTAAAACTTTACCAACTGAGAGGGGCATGAATGGTATTAACAGTTCTGGAAATTACCTGGGGTCATGTGTGCTAGTTAGAAGGAGAACAAAATCTTGGCAATGCGAAGTGTCAAGGAATTAAGAATCATGTTCTTGAGAGAACTGTCTATATGGATATTGAAATAACCAAATTACAAGAGATGTTTCAATGAAGTACAAAACCTTCAAGGATGCCTTCTGGCCATAAAAGCTTATCATTGGCAGGAAAACACAGGAATGCCAGCTGGAGCATGGTCTCCTAGCCTCCCACTTACCAGACTTCTTTCCCTGAGGTATAAGGTCCCAAAGGACTTCCCAAGAGGATCAGGTGGGACTAACAGAGATTTCCTCCCAGGGATGAAGCTTGCTAAGGCAGTGAGCAGAACAAGTGTCTGCCCATCAAACCCCAGGAGCAAAGAACTCCCAGCAGCCCTTGCCTGCACTCTGCTCCCCTATGTTGCAATGGTATTCATCTTGTCTCATGGCTATGTGGGGGATGCAGAAAAGCACTACCGGCCTTCTGTAAAGGTAGAAATAGAATTTATTTTCGAAAAATATATTTGAGGCTATAAAACTAAGTAAAAATAGCCTTGATAACACACATGTGGTAAGAACGATGTTTTATCCATTTGAAGACTATCAACACAATTGCTTGGGTTACCTGGTGAATATGTCTTTGTGTGGAACTGGGAACAAAATTACTCCACAGGTTTCCCTATGCATTTGAACTTCTCAGAAATATACCACTTTCTGGAGAGTCCATTGCCATAGTAGTTACTTTAGAAATTCACCCTGAAAGGAAATAAAGTGAAGTTGCTCAGTCGTGTCCGACTCTTTGTGACCCCATAGACTGTAGCCCACCAGGCTCCTCCGTCCATGGGATTTTCCAGGCAACAGTACTGGAGTGGGTTGCCATTTCCTTCTCCAGCGGATCTTCCCAACCCATGGATCGAACCCAGGTCTCCCGCATTTTAGGCAGACACTTTACCGTCTGAGCCACCAGGAAAGGCCCGAAATTCACCCTAGTGGGTTCCATTTCCAATCTCCTATTCAAGTCAGTTCAGTGCAATGAAGCTCTTCTGCTGAGCTCATTTGAACGCTCAGCAAGGCTATGTCACGTCTACTCAGCGTCCACCTGTGGCTATCCTTTTCATCATCCTGGTAATCAACTGAAACAGTAACATCTAGAGGCATATTTTGGGCTTCCCCGGTGGTTCAGACGGTAAAGAATCTGCCTGCAATGCAGAAAACCTGGGTTTGATCCCTGGGTGGGGAAGATCCCCTGGAAGAGAGCACAGCAACCCACTCAAGTATCCTTGCCTGGAGAATCTCCATGGACAGAGGAGCCTAGTGGGCTACAGTCCATGGGGTCACAGAGTTGGACACGACTGAATGACTAAGCACAAGAGACATGTTTATATCATGCTATTTATTTTAAGTTTGATTTGCTCTTTCTTGTGAAACAGTCTAAGAATACACCAGTTTTTGAAATGATTCAATGTTGAATAAAGGGCTAACACATTTCTCCTTTCTTCTATTCTATGGAATTTGACCTTGGGTTAATGTTCTATCCTGGAAAACTGATAGAAGTGGAAGGTCAGCTGGGTTACTGAGCAATAATACATGCGGTAAAAATGGCCTCTCTTGGGGCCTCATAGGGTCCCAAAGGACTTCCCAGGAGAGTCAGGTAGGACTGACAAAGATTTCCTCCTAGAAACAAGGTCTGCAAAGCAGTGAGGAGGACAAGAAGGTAGAATGAACAAAAAATACCAGGTTGGGAGGCATAGCTTCAGACTTCCTGATGTGTGATGATTCCTGCAACTCATATGTCCTCTGTGGAGGCCTCAAAGCTTTCCTGTGGAACTTTAGTCGTAAGATATACTAGTTCCTAAATGGCAATATGCCCCCCCCTTTTTTTTTTTTAATATACTGGTTCCTAAATGGCAATAGGTCATTACCAATAGGTCAGTGGCAGTAGGTCTGCTATCCAGATGGCAGGCTGTGTTTCATTTCCCCTGTTGCTCAAAATAAAGTCAGGGCCAAGTGTGGCTATGGAAGTACTGTGAGTTGAAGTATAGCTGAACTAAGATCCCCTTAGGTCAGAGTGCACCTTGTACCCATCGATCTTTTGTAAATATTTGTGCATGTCACTAGCATTTGGTGCAACTAAGATAAGACATTTCTAAAAAGTAAATTGAATGTTTGAAGCTTACATAAGAATATTTGCTGTTGTTCAGTCACTCAATCATGTTCAACTCTTTACGACCCATGGACTACAGCATGCCAGGCGTCCCTGGCTTTCACTATCTCCCAAACTTTGCTCAAACTCATGTCCATTGAATCGATGATGCCATCCAACCATCTTATCTTCTGTTACCCTCTTCTCACACCCTCAATCTTTCCCAGCATCAGGGTCTTTTCCAGTGAATCAGCTTTTCACATCAGGTGGCAAAGTATTGGAGTTTCAGCATCAGTCCATTCAATGAATATTCATAATTGGTTTCCTTTAGGGTTGACTTGTTTAATCTCCTTGCAGTCCAAGGGGCTCTCAAGAGTCTTCTTTAGCATGACAATTTGAAAGCATCAATTCTTTGGGACTCAACCTTCTTTACGGTCAAACCCTCACATCCGTTTATGACCCATTGGAAAAACCATAGCTTTAACTATAGGGAACTTTGTCAGCAAAGTAATATCTCTGCTTTTTTTTTAAACTTATTTTTATTTATTTAAAATTTATTTAATTTATTTTTAACTGAAGGATAATTGCTTTACAGAAGTTTGTTGTTTTCTGTGAAATTTCACCATGAATCGGCCATAGGTAAACATATATGCACTCCGTTTTGAACCTCCCTCCCGTCTCCCCCTTCATTCCATCCCTCTAGGTTGATACAGAGACCTTGTTTGAGTTTCATGAGCCATATGGCAAATTCTCCTTGGCTGACTATTTTACATATGGTGATGTAAGTTTCCATGTTACTCTTCCCATACATCTCACCCTCCCCTCCCCTTTCCCCATGTCCATAAGTCTATTCTCTATGTCTGTTTCTCCGCTGCTACCCTGTAAACAATGTCTCTGCTTTTTAATATGCTCTCTGGGTGTATCACAACTTTTCTTCCAAGAAGAAAGTCTCTTTTACTTTCATGGCTGCAGTCACCATGCACGGTGATTTTGGAGCCCAAGAGAATAAAGTCTGTCACTGTTTCCATTGTTTTTCCATCTATTGGCCATGAAGTGATGGGACCAGATGCCATGACCTTAGTTTTCTGAATGTTTAGTTTTTAGCCAACATCTCTTCTTTCACCTTCTCTTTAATTTCTTTAGTTTCTCTAAAGTCTCTTTAGTTTCTCTGAGCTTTCTGCCATTAGGGTGGTGTCATCTGCATATCTGAGGTTGTTGATATTTCTCCCAGGAATCTCAAGTCTAGCTTGTGATTCATCCAGCCTGACGTTTTGCATAGTGTACTCTGTATATAAGTTAAATAAGCAGGGTGACAATATACAGCCTCGATGTACTCCTTTCCCAATTACATAAGAATAATCACTGCAGATGGTGATTACAGCCATGAAATTAAAAGACACTTACTCCTTGGAAGGAAAGTTATGAACAACCAAGATAGCATATTCAAAAGCAGAGACATTACTTTGCCAATTAAGGTCCCTCTAGTCAAGGCTATGGTTTCTCCAGTGGTCATGTATGGATGTGAGAGTTGGACTATGAAGAAAGCTGAGTGCCAAAGAATTGATGCTTTTGAACTGTGGTGTTGGAGAAGACTCTTGAGAGTCCCTTGGACTGCAAGGAGATACAACCAGTCCATCCTAAAGGAGATTAGTCCTGAATGTTTAATGGAAGGACTGATGCTGAAGCTGAAACTCCAATACTTTGGCCACCTCATACAAAGAGTTGACTCATTGGAAAAGACCGTGATGCTGGGGGGCAGGATAAGAAGGGGATAACAGAAGATGAGATGGCTGGATGGCATGATCAACTCGATGGACATGAGTTTTAGTGAACTCCGGGAGTTGGTGATGGACAGGGAGGCCTGGCGTGCTGTGATTCATGGGGTCGCAAAGAATCGGACACTACTGAGTGACTGAACTGATAACCATCATTAACAACTTTGGATTTCAAAATTTTAAGTTTATTAGAGTACTCTGTCTCATGTTGTATAAAGCTATGCAAGTTAGCTTTCCAAATAAAAAACAAAATTTTTTTTAAGGTTTACTGTTTATTTTATTTTATTTTTTTGGAAGATAATTGCTTTACAATACCATGTAGGTTTCTGCTGTATATCAACATGAATCAGCCTCAGGTATACATATGTCCCCTCTCTCCTTAACCTCCTCCCATCTGCCTCCCCAATCTAGGTTGTCACAGAGCTCTGGGTTGAGTTCCCTGTGTCACACAGCAAATTTCCACCTGCTCTCTATTTTACGTTGGTAGTGGATATGTTTCTATGCTGTCCTCTTAATTTGCCCCACCCTCTCTTCCCTCTTTATGTCAAGTGTGTTCTCTATGCTTGCATCTTCATTGCTACCCTGGAAATAGGTTCATCAGTATCATCTTTCTAGATTCCAATATTTGGGATACAATATTTTTCTTTCTCTTTATTACTTCACTCTGTATAGTAGGCTCTAGGTCCACCCACCTCAGGGGAAGATCCCCTGGAGAAAGGAAAGGTCACCCACTCCAGTATTCTAGCTTGGAGAATTCCATAGACTACATAGTCCATGGGGTCACAAAGAGTTGGACGTGACTGAGCGACCTTCACTTTCAGCCACCTCATTAGGACTGACTCAAATGCATTCTTTTTATAGCTGAGTAATATTCCATTGTATATATGTACCACAATTTCTGTATCCATTCATCTGTAGATGAACATCTAAGGTGCTTCTATGTGCTAGCTATTGTAAAAAGTGCTGCAACGAATATTGGGGTACATATGTCTCTTTTAATTATGGTTTTCTTAGGGTATATGCACCTTAGTGGTATTGGTGGGTCATATGGTAGTTTTATTTCTAGTTTTTTAAGGAATCCCTATACTGTTCTCCATAGTGGCTGTATCAATTTACATTCCTACCAACAGGGAAACAGCATTCTCTTTTCTACACAGCCTCTCCAGCATTTACTACTCTTGATCTCAAGTTGTTATTGCTGTGGAGGCAAGTACCACCAGTTGATCCACTGGAATTATTGATATGTCAGAATTAGTTAGAAACCATTGTATAGTCATACTCCTTTCATTCCTGGTAATGAATCCTGGTAGAAAAACATGAATCCATCTGATACAGAATGCCATTAAAGCTGAGTCAAAAAGCAAACAAACAAACATTATTTTTGATGAAATTACTCCTTTAAACTCTTGTATGTATTTGTTTTCCATGTAGGATTTGTATTGAAACAAAATCATTTTAGTTTTGATAAGTGTTAAAATAATTAAACCAGATAGGATTCAGACTGGGATGGCTCTGGCAGCCTATGTAAGCAAACTGAAACTGATGGAATTTTTACTCTACTTTTTCCTAGACCTGAGTATAGGTAACATTGCTCATGATGCATACCACCACTAATTTCCCATCTTCCAATTTTCTTGTTATTGTGCTTTCTTTTCCATCCCATTCTTGATGATGAACCAGTGCGCCATCTGTGAAGTTGCAGACAGTCTGAGTCTTTCTGCCATCAGCTGTGGTCTCTTCAAACTTCTCTCCCAGTTTACAGAAAACCTGTGTTGTTTTCAAAGTGCTCTCAGTTTTTATGCTGAGGTTTTTGCCGTCAGAAGTGATGATAACATCTGGTTTGGCCATAGCACTCACTTTTCGCAAAGCCATCCCCAAAGTAATTAAACAAGGAGAGTATCAGATTAGGATGGCTCTGGCAGCCTATGTAAGCAAACTGAAACTTAAGGTCACTGCACTTGAACCTGAGAAAACAAAGCTTAAAAACAACCAGTAACAAACAGCCAACTAGGCTTTCCCAAATAAGGTAATTTCTCAGGCTATAGCCAATCAAATAATTTGTTTGCTTTGTTTCTACATGTTCTCTAAAAAAAACAAAGACAAAAAACTTTCCCTTATCTTCTGCCAACTGAGCATTCCTAACTACTTTCAGTATGGTGCCACCCTATTCAAATCAGTGTTTGCTCTTATAAAATTTAATTTGTCTCAGTTTACTTTTAATAGTTGAAACATCCAATGCTCTATTTCAGTCATATATAAGATCCTCCAGGCCCTGCTTGCATACTGACAATATCAGCATACCCATCACCCAGAAGGCAGGATACCTTAATGTTCACATTTTCAGAACCTGGGTGCAAGCTCTGGTTTGTACTGAACAGTGTGGCCTGGCCCTGCTGCTTCTGGAATATCTTGGTGATTTCATTCTCAAATATCGCTTCTCATTTTGCTGGTTCAGAAACAGAAAAGGAAGATCAATGTAATGGAAGAAGTTTCAATTGGAAAATTTTTCTGCCAAATATAGCAAGAGATGTGTGTCTGTCTGTATATGTATGTGTGTGTATGTATATATGTGTAGACATTTGTATCCATTTTCAGCATCCACCTTACAAGTTACCTCTTCATTAAAGAGTATGAAGTGTTCATTCTTTATTCTTCCCATGGCCATTCCATAGCTGAGAACTCTGATGAAGACCACAGCAGAAATGGAGACAGGAATAGAGAGGCTGGCCAAGCTGCTGGGTTAACAAAAGTGCAGAAAGAAACCGTTCTTGGCAGGGAAGGAGGATCAAAATCAAGATATTGCCAACTTAAGAGGAAAACAAACTGTCCATGCTAATATAGGTGATGAAGATGCTATTTTTGAAGACCTAGAACTTAGCATATGCATAAGCAGCTAAGGGGGTAAGGGACCATTATCAAGAAGGCCACATTTTAGGGCAGATATGAGTGAACCAAAATTGTACAGGACACAGAAAAGAATCAGCTGGCTGAAGGCCCACAGAAATGAGAGGATGCCAGTGCTCACAAGCTCAAGGCTTCCTCCCTTCATCCCTCTACGACAAGGTGACCTCCTGGCTCCTGAGAGCAGAGGGATTGGAGGGTGCCTTGAGCTCACAGGCAACCTTCAAAGGGGATCAGTGCTGCTGGTGGCCACTGTGTAGAAAGGACACAGGGGCAAGCGCCATGCACTCTTCACAGTCCTGTGGTTTTTCACTCAGTCCTGCCTGAGGAAAACCTCCTGTGCATAGGTATACTATAACACAAGCCAGGGCACTTAAAAGAATCTATCTTCTCAAATTTCTTGAGTCCAGAAGGCTGAACTCAAGGTGTCTACAGGGCTATAGTCTCTTCGGAGGCTCTAGTGAAGAATGTGTTCCATGAATCTTTTAGCTTCTGTTGGCTTCAGGCATTCATTAGTCTGTGGCTATGGACTTTAATCTCTGTCTCTGTGGACACATTGCTTTTTCCTCTTCTGTGTTCTTCTCTGTGTGTCTACCTACCAATTCCCCCTGTTTCTCTCATATAAGGATACATGTGATTATACCTAGGGCCTACCCTGAAAGCACAGGGCGATCACCTCCTCAAGAGCTTTTTGGCCTTGAGGCCCCTCTTAATGGGGGCCTCTATAGAGGCCCCTCTATGGCCCCTCTTAATCACCTCACATAGGAGGTGCTAGTCGCTTTTTTGCCACAAAAGGTAACATTCTCAGGTTCTAGGGATCAGGACAAGGCTATATCTTTGAGGGCCATAAATCAGCCCACTGCAATACTTCTCACATCAAATTGTCCACAGGGAGGGACCCAAACTGAAACCTCCCATTAAGGCATAGGTGCCCTGAGGGCTAGCCTGAGAAAGTTCACGCTTAAGACAAACATTAACTATCTTGACCCTTCAGATGCATTTGCGACTCAAAGACTGTGAGATGGGACCACACGCACTTTATGTCCTTCCATAACCAATCTCCACATACGTTTCTCTGCCCTGTTCAGTATAAATCAGAATTCTTTTCAAATATTATGCAATAAAACTTTAAAAAGAGAGAGGAAGATACAAGAAAGAGAAAGGGAAAGAGATATAGAAAAAATGTAAGCAGAACACAATATGACAAAAAAGAACATTTCTGATGTCAGAGAATGTACAAATTATCTAAGGCTTTGATAACTCAAAGCTGTAAGAAAGCAGATTTGGGGAGATCCTAGAGCCAAAAGCTTGCAGGTCCTCCCCAAGGGCTCCAGAAGCATAGGCTGCAGAAGGCTCCCCAGCAGCTGGAACAAGTCGGGTCTCTGAGAATAATTGTCCAGCGGACACCAATGTGGACTCAAGGGAGCCTACTGAAGGNGGCTTTGATAACTCAAAGCTGTAAGAAAGCAGATTTGGGGAGATCCTAGAGCCAAAAGCTTGCAGGTCCTCCCCAAGGGCTCCAGAAGCATAGGCTGCAGAAGGCTCCCCAGCAGCTGGAACAAGTCGGGTCTCTGAGAATAATTGTCCAGCGGACACCAATGTGGACTCAAGGGAGCCTACTGAAGGTGAGAGGCCTCAGAGCACAATGGAAGGGGCTGGAGCGGTGGTGGCTCCAAGGTACCAGGGCTGGGTAGCTATAGGAACTGCATGGTGGGAAATGAGAGAAAGGTGCGCCATTGCATTTAGGGATGAAACCATGAGCTCTACTGGGAGTGTTGCCCCAGGTTGTGTGTGGGATGTCCTTAAGGGACATCCTTAAGGATGTATTCTCTTAAGGGAGTGGAGGCTGGTTATAGGAAGAAGCCATGCCACACTTTGCACTGGAAAGAGAAATTTAAGATCAGGAGATTTCAAGTAAGTGTGCCGAGTTCTAAGGGGAAGAAAAGATGTGGTTACAGGAAAATAAAGGTTAGGTCTCATGATCTTATGTGTTCCCTTTTCTCAAATGTTGCAGCATCTCAAAAGTCACTCGCTGAGTGAAAAGGCAATATTTGAAGCAGTTTTATCCCTGAAATTACAGGAACTGAAAAACATCACCAAAAATGGGAAAATTTCCCCAAATGTGTTTAAATTGGGTGTGGCCTAAGCACTGTTACTGACTGTCACCATGGTGAAAATGGGCTTGAGAGGGTTCTTCTTTTCTGTTTTTGTATTTGTATTTGTCCCCTATAATGAAAAGGACATCTTTTTTGAGTGTTAATTCAAAAAGGTCTTGTAGATCTTCATAGAACCGTTCAACTTCAGCTTCTTCAACATTACTGGTTGGGGCATAGACTTGGAGTACTGTGATATTGAATGATTTGCCTTGGAAATGAACAGAGATCATTCTGTCATTTTCGAAANGGAGAAGGGGAAAACAGAGGATGAGATGGCTGGATGGCATCACTGACTCGATGGACGTGAGTCTGAGTGAACTCCCGAAGTTGGTGATGGACACGGAGGCCTGGCATGCTGTGATTCATGGGGTCGCAAAGAGCTGGACACGACTGAGTGACTGAACTGAACTGATTTGTATTTGCATTCTGTTTTTGTATTTTTCTGTTTCTGTCTTTAGTTGCTGCTTTTACGTGGAGATCTTTCACAGCGATGGTGTGGCTTGTGACCTTTTTATATGTCTTTCCAACTTCACAAAGCGTGGAATTGTGGAGCAGGAGTAGGGACAAAGTTTGGAGTGTCAGAAGTCCTGACTTGCAGAGCTGAAGGAGCCATGTCCTCTTTAAGTGCTCTAGGCTGGGTTGCTGAAGAAGGACTTGGGCTCCACGAGATGTCAGCGACACCCTTCTGGCTCAGTCTGAGCAGAATCAGAAAATGAAAAATGAGATCAGGAAAAGTTAAAATTTTCAGTCTTGAATTACTACAGGGGGTTGGGGACTTCATGTTTAGACTGTTTGTCTTGTGAATTCAGTTCTCTGAAGGATGTAAGAACAGTCATTTATTTGACACTTGTGTAGCTTTCTTGGCTTTTGTTTTGAGAATGGGGGTTTGGCTTTTAAACCCTTTGCATGTTGGAGCTAAAACAGGAAGTATTATTTTTATATTATCCAAATATTATCTTTCCTATAAACATAGTGAAGAAAGAAGCAGTGGGCAGAGCAGATAGTTACAGCAGTCCAATCAGATGTATTCTCAATAAAATTTTTCTAAAGACTAGATGCAGGAATTAGGTGGATAATAAGGCTTCTGCTTATAGGTAAAATGGAGTAGGTTACAGAAAGCCAAGGCTTCCACTATAGTAATTAGAAAAGCCAGAAAAAGTTAATCAAGATTATATATTAATCCTATCAGAGTACTGTAGAGCATTGAAAACAAGGTAAACTGAATTCTATTAATACATTATAAATAATGCTTCCAATATCTAGTTAGTGATAAATATTTGTTCCTTTGGGGGACATTGCCAATTCTGGGGTTAAGACTGACCTCAGTGCAGCAGAGGAAATATGCTGGAGAGAAAATTAAAAAAAAACTGGCAAAATATTTAGAGTCACTAGGGAAGATGTGACAAGTGGAAAATTGAAGTTTTTCACACTGAAAGAAAATTATCCTGAGTGAAAGAACTGCAAGAATGTATAACAATCTCTGGAAGTGTACACCTAAGATATTAACTGTCCATTCAGCAACGACAAGAGTAATTTATTGTGGAGTTTTTGCATATGTAACAACAGCAAGATGTAAAGCAGGAGGAGAACAAGTGGAGTGAAGCTCTAGTGAGATTGTACATTGCTTGGGAAGAAGTCAAGTATTAGCTTACGGTGCAAAATAATAAGGCAGTAACGGTAATCCACAGGAAAATCACCAAAAGAATAGTGTTCAAGTGTCTGACTAAATATCAAATAGATAAGATGGAAATAAACATGATTAATCTAAAATAAGGCAGGAAAGAAGGAATACGTAAAAAAGACTGGAATTGATTTAAAAAATTAAAAAGCTATGTTTGAACCAGTTATATTAATAATGAAATGGAATGTATTTGGACTAAACTCTTCAATAGAAATCTAACTCAAGAACATATAGTCATTAAATGATAGAGCTGTAAATCCAATGTAGATTGTCACATTAGATATTCAAAAGAGCCAAACATATGCTAATAGAGAAACATTCTAAATATAAGGACAGAAGTAGGTAAATGTAAAATGATGGGAAGGCAGATATAATGAGAGTACTATATGAAAAAAAGCTGATGAGGGCCCTTTCATTAGAATAACACTTTCGTGAAGTAACATTGCTAGGAATAAAGAGGATATTTCAAAATGAAAAGAGGAATAAGGACATAAAAGTATAGTAATCCTAAATTTTTCAGTGACTATTAATATGGTTTCAATATAGAGACAACAAGAAATGGCAGAAATAAATAAGAAACAAATACCAATCATTGTTGGATATTTTAATGTACATTTTTTAGAAGCTGATTTTAAATGGCCAAATTTAGTAAGATGTTATAAACATCAAGCTTAACATCCTGGCCTGATGTTATACCGATCAGCTAAAGAAGCCACATGATTTAGCATGCACATAATACTTGTACCATTCAGTTCAGTTCAATTCAGTCGCTCAGTCGTGTCTGCATCTTTGCGACCCCATGAACTGCAGCACGCGAGGTCTCCCTGTCCATCACCAACTCCCAGAGTCCACCCAAACTCATGTCCATAGAGTCGGTGATGCCATCCAGTCATCTCATCCTCTGTCGTCCCGTTTTCCTCCTGCCCTCAATCTTTCCCAGCATCAGGGTCTTTTCAAATGAGTCAACTCTTGGCATCAGGTGGCCAAAGTATTGGAGTTTCAGCTTCAATTTCAGTCCTTCCAATGAACATCCAGAACTGATCTCTTTTAGAATGGACTCGTTGGATTTCCTTGCAGTCCAAGGGAATCTTAAGAGTCTTCTCCAACACCACAGTTCAAAAGCATCACTTCTTCTGCACTCAGCTTTCTTTATAGTCCAACTCTCACATCCATACATGACTACTGGAAAACCATAACCTTGACTAGATGGACCTTTCTGGAGAAAGTAATGTCTCTGCTTTTTAATATGCTGTCTAGGTTGTACATAACTTTCCTCCCAAGGAATAAGCATCTTTTAATTTCATGGCTGCAGTCACCATCTGCAGTGATTTTGGAGCCCATAAAAATAAAGCCAGTCACTGTTTCCACTGTTTCCCCATCTATTTCCCATGAAGTGATGGGATCGGATGCCATGATCTTCGTTTTCTGAATGTTGAGCTTTAAGCCAACTTTTTCACTCTCCTCTTTCACTTTCATCAAGAGGCGTTTTAGTTCCTCTTCACTTTCTGCCATAAGGGTGGTGTCATCTGCATATCTGAGGTTATTGATATTTCTCCCAGCAATCTTGATTCCAGATTGTGTTTCTTACATCGCAGCGTTTCTCATGATGTACTCTGTGTATAAGTTAAATAAGCAGGGTGATAATATACAGCCTTGACGTACTCCTTTTCTTACTTGGAACCAGTCTGTTGTTCCATGTCCTGTTCTTACTGTTGCTTCCTGACCTGCATATAGGTTTCTCAAGAGGCAGTCAGGTGGTCTGGTATTCCCATCTCTCTCAGAATTTTCCACAGTTCATTGTGATCCACACAGTCAAAGGCTTTCGCATAGTCAATAAAACAGAAACACATGGTTTTCTGGAACTCTCTTGCTTTTTCAATGATCCAGTGGATATTGGCAATTTGATCCCTGGTTCCTCTGCCTTTTCTAAAACCAGCTTGAACATCTAGAAGTTCACAGTTCACGTATTGCTGAAGCCCGGCTTGGAGAATTTTAAGCATCACTTTACCAGCGTGTGAGATGAGTGTAATTGTGTGGTAGTTTGAGCACTCTTTGGCATTTCCTTTCTTTGGAATTGGAATGAAAACTGACCTTTTCCAGTCCTGTGGCCACTGCTTTTTTCCAAATTTGTTGGCATATTGAGTGCAGTACTTTCACAGCATCATCTTTTAGGATTTGAAATAGCTCAACTGGAATTCCATCACCTCCACTAACTTTGTTCGTACTGATGCTTCCTAAGGCTAACTTGACTTCACATTCTGGGATGTCTGGCTCTAGGTGAGTGATCACACCATCGTGATTATCTGGGTCATATTTAACCATAAATTGTGCAATAAAAGCAAGTCTTAACAAATTTTAAAAGACTGAATTTATTCAAAGTATGTTTCTGGCCACAGTGGAATAAAACTGTAAATCATTTACCCGAAGGTAACTTTAAAACTAGCAAGTATCTTGGAATTAAACATCACACTTTTAAATTAATTTATAAATAAGCCATGAGTCAAAGAAGAAATTACAATGAAAATTATAAAGTATGTTGAATTAAATGATGTGACAAACACTGTATATCAAAACCCAGGGAGTACAGCTAAAACAAACCTTAGCTGAAAATTTATAACTTTCAATGAATATATTAGAAAACAAGAAACATAGAAAATTAATTGTCAATGTTAAACTAATTTAGAAAAGAGAAGGACATATTTGAAATGAGGAGAGATCACAGGAAATGTAAAGCTATGGACATATATGAAAGAAATTGATCACAGAGGTTAATAGAGAAAAGCAATACTAAAAAATATAGCTTTTGAAAATATATTAATAACATTAACAAATTACCCCTCATCAAGACTTAGAAAAAAAGAAAGTACAATAACCGTGAAAAATACAATGGAGACATCACTGCAGATCCTACTTACTTTGAAAACAAATAGGGAAATTTGGGGAACAATGTTATGCCTACACAGTCAGCAATTCAGATGAAATACACAAATTAACCGATAGAGCACAATTTGCCAAAACTGCCCAAGAGACATAGAAATCTTAAATAGATCTAAATCTTAAGAAAATAAAATCTGAAATTAAAAACCCACAGAAATGGCCAAAGTTAAAAGGACTAAAAATGTTAACTCTTTTACAAATATGCAGGGCAACCAGAACTGACACACCTTGTTGGTAGGAGTGTAAATTCACGTGATCATTTTGGAAAACTGGCAGGATCTACTGAAGTTACTTACACAATGCTGACTCCATGACCCACCAGTTCTACTTCTTGTTAGACAGCCAAGAGAAACTAATGCATGTCTACCAAAAGACAAGTACAGAAATATCCATCAGGTTTTTCTCTTGACAGAAGCTGGAAGCAGTCCAATTGTCCATTAGCAATATAATGAATACACTGAGATACCCTCATATAGTGGAATCCTACATGAAAATGAAAACTCTACTGCTACATGTTAACAACAGGAATGAGTCTCACAGACTTAATTTTGAATGAAAACCAGCAAGACCTAAAACTGTATGTATACTCTGATTCCATTTATCTGAAGTCTATACACTTCATTCCACATATATGAAATACCATACACAAAATTAAAGTATGATAATAGAGCTCAGGATGGTTATTTACCTTCGGGGATGTCAACTAGAAGGGGCTATGAAGGGGCTTTTATGATACTAGAAATGTTCTATGTCTTGATTTGGAAGGTAGTTATATGGGTATATATTTATGTGAGAATTCATTAATCGATTCATTTGATATTTTTGTTATTTACATAGTGTAGCAGTTCCTTAAAAAGCAACTAAAATATAGTTTAGAAAGAAAGCAATAAAATAGATAAATACCTGAGACTGACAGAAAAGCTATGGAAATTAAGCTGGAAAGATGTCCTTAAGGTTAGCCCTCAACCCAAGGAGAAAGAAAGGTTCAATAGAACATAGGTGTTTAGAGTAAATATAAAAATAAATCCATTTTATTTTTGTACCTCAATGGCACCCCACTCCTATACTCTTGCCTGGAAAATCCCATGGACGGAGGAGCCTGGTGGGCCACAGTCCATGGGGTTGCTAAGAGTCGGACATGACTGAGCGGCTTCACTTTGACTTTTCACTTTCCTGCATTGGAGAAGGAAATGGCAACCCACTCCAGTGTTCTTGCCTGGAGAATCCCAGGGACGGGGGAGCCTGGTGGGCTGCTGTCTCTGGGGTCGCACAGAGTCAGACACGACTGAAGCGACTTAGCAGCAGCAGCAGATACCTCTCAAACAAAAATGAACAGCCTAATTAAATGAGATACTTAATGTATAATCTTACATGTACTGTCTGGCTCATAGTAAACATTTTCAAATATGTTATTAGTACTCCCACTATTACTGCTGTTGCTACTGTTACTATTATTTTGTTGTTACTAAAGTGATTATTACTCGTGATTGGGTCTACACCACTCTTCATGCTTTTCACCTCCACGTCTCATCATTTTCAATCCATTCTTCTCATTGTCTCTGTTTCCCCACAAAAGAGCAACTCAGTACAGGGTGTGTGAAATTGACATAGATTTAGCCTCCAAACCAGGTTGTGGGCCCATGAGATGGGTATCGGGACAGGAGGACTTGAGGCTCATGCTCCCTTAGATAGAGAATTCGCAGACAGTCAAAAGGGAGGCGGAACAAGGGACATCATTCCATTGGCCATCCGACAGGAGCATCACACAGTGCTCCCCAGGAGAAACGTTGTTAGGCTCGCCGTCATTCCAGTTTTGGTAGGTCACCCTCCTTCCTGTCAGATCCATAAATTGGCCTTCAGTCTCCTGATCTGTGATGCCCAGGAAGGCCTCTGCAGTGACGAAATCCTTGAGGGCCTTGTTTTCTGCAGCATTCATAGGGGTGGCCACACTGCCCTGGAACTGTGCACATACAGTCTTCACTTGATTAAAAGACATCTTTTTACCATTGGTAAAAAATATCTTCTTTCCAATTCTTTTGCCCATAGAGAAGATTAGCCCTAAAATGGGAAAATATAGGTGACACAGTTTGTCTCTAAGTCTAGCCCAAGATAGATGCCACATAAAATATGGTATGTCCAGTTACATTTGAATCATAGAAAAGCAGTGGATTTTTTAAAATTTTAGTATAAAGATCTCATATGCAGTTTTTAGAACATACATATACCCCCCCCCCCAAAATTTTTTTTTCTGTTGTTTACCTGAAATTCAGATTTAACTCAATAACCTTTCTTTGGTTAAATCTAGCAGCCCTAATCTGAACAGATGCACTGGAACAAAGGCCTTTGTCTCTTTGGACCATATTCTAGAATACACATAATTTGGAATTCTAAGTTTTACCCCAATATTAACATAAATAAATGTAAATTTCTTAGAATATTTGCCTCAGGGCAAGCAACAGGTTAAGCCCCATTGCCAGTTCTCAGCACCAGCAGAACAAAGGGAAAGAGGTGTCGGTCCCATTTTCGGTGACCTGTATGTACACTGTACCCTGTAACATAAAGAAGCAGAATCAGGGTCTCTGGTACGAACATGCATGGATGCTCATTTGATCAGTTGTGTCTGACTCTTTGAGGCCCCATGGATAGCAACCCGCTGGGCTCCTCTGTCCATGGAATTTTCCAGGCCAGAATACTGAAATGGTTTGCCATTTCCTACTCCAGGGGATCTTCCCAACCCAGGGATCAAATCTACATCTCCTGCATTGGCACCTGGGTGCCAACTGGCACGAAGCCTCCTGGGTAGCCCTCTCTGGTATCAGACTGACTTCAGTTTATAAGTCTCTCTGCTACTCATTTGTTCTATGCTTTTGAGCAAATCATGTACTTTTTCTTTGCCTTCATTTCTACCAAAAGTTGTTGTGAAGATTTCATGAAATCAGAACGTGAATAGACACTTAACCAGGTACTAGAAAATTAAATTCAATAAACATTGTCTTTCACTTTACCAAACTTCAAGCTGCCTGAAAAGAGAGAAGGCTTACAGTTTTTGATCTGGTTCAATTCAGCTCGTAGACTTGCTCTTTCTGAAGTAGCCAGTTTAAGATAGTCACCTAGAAAATTAAGTGAAAGAGTGTTGTTAAGAAGTTATCTTAGAACTGTAAGGGGGTAGGGTACCTTTTGAAACTAAAAAAAAAAATAAAATTAAATTAAATTAAAATCTGATTTTATATTGATATTTGCTCTTTGAAAAAAAAATGAAAAATATCAAGAAGCAAAAAGAAGGAAAATTGTCTTTATTTCCATCTAACCCAAAACATGACTCTTCCTCTGTTGAATGTATGTAAAGACACTTTATAGACACATACATTCCCACACACATGTGCACATACACACACTCCCTGCTGATCTGTTAATAGCATTATAGCTCTCCACATTCCAGGCTAGTCATTAATTGTTTTATTTCTCCAAACAAATAGCTCTATCATGGACAAAATTGTGGAATAAACTAACTGAAGAATTATTATGAGCTGGTGAATATTGACTGTAAAGTCTACAGAGTTTCATCTTTGGGGATGTCCTGTTTTTGTTCATTTTGTTGTTTGTTTTTCCCGCAGTTTGTCCTGTTAATCAGTAAACTAGGATTTCTGTGAGTTGTCCATTACCCATGGGGGAGGGCAGGAGACAAGCTCTGTGTAGTTGATGGCAAAAATGACCTCGATCTGATACAGCTTCTCTTAGGTAATGGAGTCTATCCCCCACTCCTTGCATCTGAGCTGGCCTTGTGTTGTGTTGTGACTTGTGTTGATCAATACAATTTGGCGGAAGCAATAGTGTATGTATCCCAAGCCTTAAGGAGGCCTGAAACCTTCCGCCCTTCCTTTTCTTGTGAATCCTGTAATCACCTCTGTGTGATTAAGACCAGGTGAGTCAACTGGAGGATGAGAGACCCGTGGCTCAGTCGCCTTCATCACTCCAGCTGATGGGCACACAGTAGCCAACGTGTAAGTGAGACCATTGGCCATCAGTTGACACATGAGTGAGTCCAGCTGAGACCAGCAAAGAAATTGATTCATAGAATTTTGATTTAAATAAATGGCTGTGTGTTATTTCTCATGAAGTAAGAGATAATTGACATACCATGTATCTACCACTCTTATGAAAACAAGCATAATAAGCCCAACACATATATTCTCCCTTTTGGACCAAATTGTTTCAGCTGAAGGATAGCCAGGGCTCAGACCCTTTAGCAGGCATCTTGCGAGGGTTTGGCTCCAAACGGCTTGTGACTCTGTATTCAGGAGTTGATAGGAATGCCTGAGGCTCTAAGTAACCTACAGAAGCTGGAGGCTGCTTAGTCAAGGAGCAGAGCTGGGCGTCTCCCCAGGAAGCAGCAGAAGGGGCATGCCCCACATGATACTTGAGCCCACAGACCCTAGTGGACTTCAGCCTGGACCTTGCTAAAGTAAATCCCTTACCCATATTTTCTCCAGGGTCTCCTTTTTGGCCTCTTGGTCCTGCTATCCCAGGGTTCCCTGGTGTTCCTTGAGGCCCCACCTTTCCAGGAGGGCCCTGAGAGCCTCTGAGTCCTTGACCTGTTGGAGGAAAAAGGAAACATGACTCAATATTTGTGGTCCTTTTCTATTTCTCAAAAAAAAAAAAAAAAAAAAAAAATTGATGCCCTATCCCTTCCCAGGGGAAAGGAGACACTGAGCTAAGCTGTTTCTGAGCTGCTGTTTGTAAGGACCATAGAGGAAAAGCCTCCTATGTCCCATGGGATGGTCTGCCTGGAGGGTCAACTCCCTGAGCCTGCAGGACCACCAAGTGTCAGCAGTTCCTGTGTGAGTCTCGGATGCCAGAATCAGAGCCATATCTCTGTTTCAAATGATAATAGGTAGTTGAGAGTAATACAAGCGGCATGAATACATTACCTTCCTCCCAATCCAGGCAGTTTCCTTTGGGAGATAAAGAGTTGAAGGAAAGAACAGCCCAAACTGTACCTGGTTCTCCCTTTTCTCCTTTGGCACCATCACGCCCATCTTTGCCTGGGAGGCCGGGGATGCCTGGAGGACCACAGGCAATCACAGGGCAGGTCTTCTGGACATTCTCACAATTCTCTGTTTCTGTTTCAGCACAAGATGCTGTCACCACAGTCAGGAGAAGAAAAGGAAGTGACGTAAACAGCGACATGGTCCTCACCTTGGTGTAAGAAAAGGAAGATTATCTCAGCTTGTTCTCTTTATGTACACAGATTTAATGAACTTATAACCTATACTGGGCACGTGTGATGTAGAGATGGATAATCCATTCCTGGCCTCCAAACTGGAAATTTGGAAATGTATTAATAAATCCTTCAATTACACTGATTAATTAATACTTCAACCAAGGTAGACATAAATAATTGCATTGTTGAGAGGAAAGGAGTCACCGGTGCCTGTCCTCTGGTGTTGCTGCAGAAATCTCTGATTATGTTCTCCGTGTCCTCTGCAAGAGCAAGTAAGCATACTCATGGCCAGAAACTCATGCCTGCTGGCTTAGGGAGTAATCGTGAATGGAGGCCTAGCTCGCTTTTGCACTTTTTCCACTTGGGCCCTACTGCCACCTGCATCCCATCCTTATATCTGGACAGTCCTTTGCCCTCAGTGCCAGCTAACCAACATCTACTCAGTGGCAGGCTCTGAGCTGCAAGCTAATGGGCCTGAGAGGAAGAGTCACTGCTAGTTACTAACCCAGCCACAATTAACGAGTTTGCTTTCTCTTAATGTTTATTTCTCACTACAAGAAAGACTTGCCAGGGGGAGAATTTTCTCTGGAAATTTCTCACTCTCTTAGCCCAGGCAGGATGCTAGATCCCTCTCTATTTCCTGACAGGTATTCTGCATGCCCTATATGTCAAGATCACTGGCAATATTCCTTGAATACCCTTCTCATTTTTCAATCCTAACATTTCATCTGATCTTCAAAGTTCTTTTCTAGAGGTCCCTCCCCAAGGAAACCTCAGCATCCCAGGATCCAAGGTCTAGTCTCTCTTGGCTCTCTTTGAAAACAAAGGTACAATCTCGTTTGCAAATGTTCAGGTGAATGCAGGAAAGTTCCGGGTGCCCCAGCATAAGCAGAGAAAGAGACACTCCAGAATGGATTCTACTTGCCCTCTCCACACCTCCCTCCAAGATCAAGTCCAAGCCCTAACTATATGACCCAGGACCCCAGATCCATTTACCAAAGTACTCACCAGGGCTTCTGCAGATCAGGGATATAGTCACAAGGAAACTGGCCCTCCAGCAGGGTGCTGGCAGATGCCTTAGGGTAAGAGAGAAGGCTGGGCTTGGTAATACAAGGTCCAATCAGCCTGGTGGACAGGGACAACATGGGCCTGCCTGGCCTTCAACCCCAGATTAATAAATAATTCTTCTTAGGGGGATTTCCCAGGGCTTCTGGTACAGTGCTGGGTGGCAGTTTTCTTCGATACTGCACAATCCCCACTTCAGATTGTCAGTATTTGATAGTTCTCATTTCTGGGCCAACATGAGTTGGTCCACATGGTTAATGGTGTTCAAGATTCATGTCTTCAGCAGAGAATCAGAAAGATACCTATGAATGCACTCGTGCTTGTGCGTACTAACCACACACACACACACACACACACACACACACACACGCCAATGTGCACAGACACTCATCCATGAGGGCGCACTAACACCCTGCCGCTTTTGACACACCAAGACCACTCCTGTCTCAGGCTCTGGACTTGGCCTTCACCCAGCCTGAATATCCTCTTTGTCATGTCACTGGTTGGCTCCTTCTCTTCTATTGAATTGTTCCCGCCTCAGAGAAACCTGTGTTGACTACTTTAAGTGGTCCTGCTCTCTATCATCTTAACTTTATTTTCTTTAATATTTCTTATATTCCATGATGTTATATTCTATCCATTTACTTTACTTTCTTAGCTTTTATTCTGGTAAGTATAAACAACATAACATTTTACCATTTTGATCATTATTAGGTATACAATTTGGCAGCATTAAGTACATTCACATTGTTGTACAACCTTCACCACTACGCATCTCGAGAACGTTTTCATTACCCTAAATTAAAACTCTGTATCTATTAAACAGTAATTCCCTATTTCCAACCCCAAGGTCAGCCCCAACCCTTAGTGACTGCTGTTTTATTTTTGTCTCTATGAGCTTGACTACCCTAGGTGTCTTATATAAGTGGAATCATACAGGATTTGTCTTTTTGTGACTGACTTATTTCACTTAGCTTAATGCCTTCAAGGTTCATCCATGTTATGACATGTATCAGAATTTCCTTAAATATGTGTAAATAACACATTTTGGAAACTTCATTTTTTTTAAGTTTAAATTTTTATTTTTTTAGTTTGTTTTGCTTTACAATACTGTATTCATTTTGCCATACATTGACATGAATCAGCCACAAGTGTACCTGAGCTCCCAATTCCGCCCCCCCTCCCCCCTTCCCTCCCCACACCATCCCTCTAGATCTTCCCCACGCATCAGTCCTAAGCCTTCTGCCTTTTTTTTATAGCAAATAAAAAAAGACCCTGGAAATTACCCAGTTATCCTTCAACAAGCAAATGGATAAATAAACCATGGAAAATTCACAGGAAAATAAGCAGCAATTAATACAATAACTTGGATGAATTTCAAGGACATTATGTTAAGTAAAATCAATATAAACCTGGATGCTTACAGACTGTATTATTCTTTTCATATAATATTCTTGAGATGACAAAATTAAATAAGGGAGACCATATCAGCAATTGGCAGGGAATAGGGCTTCAGGGAGAAGACAAAGATGCCGAACAAGAAAGTTTCATTGTGGGTGATGGAACAGTTCTGTGTCTTAATTGTGATGATTAGACAAACCTATCACTACAATAGCATTTCATAGAACTAAACACCAAGAAAAAAGGAATTCAGGTAAATAATGATTAAATGCAAGTAAAACCCATATTGTATTGTTTCGACATCAGCTTGCAGGTTTTGATACTTGTACTCTGATATGTTAGATCCTACCATTGGTGAACGATGCAGGAAGAATACCTGAGACTTTCCATTATGATTTCAATTTGTCTATGAGATTAAAATGATTTCATATGAAAAAGTTTCCAGAGGGAGTCTTAAGGAAGTTGTGGGTGATCTAAAGACTATCCTTGCTTCATTCAGTGTTTTGTCCAAATTTCACAATGGGAATAGTTTGTGCAATGGCTTGAAAGTGAGATAAAGTAGGCCAGGTTCCCAAGGATAATACTAGTTAGTCTGATTGGTAATGGCACCCCACTCCAGGATTCTTGCCTGGAAAATCCCATGGACAGAGGAGCCTGGTAGGCTGCAGTCCATGGAGTCACTAAGTCGGACATGACTGAGCCACTTCACTTTCACTTTTCACTTTCATGCACTGGAAAAGGAAATGGCAACCCACTCCAGTGTTCTTGCCTAGAGAATCCCAGGGACGGGGGAGCCTGGTGGGCTGCCGTCTATGGGGTCGCGCAGAGTCGGACACGACTGAAGTGACTTAGCAGCAGCAGCTGATTGGTCTTATAGTGTGAGAGCCAAATGGTGAGAGATAAGGCATAAGCCGACTGATGATATGACTTACAAACTGTGTAAGATTTTGGACCTCCAACCAAAGGTCTTTAGAGAAATTCCAATAGGAGAGGAAGGATCACAGTTGAATTTTTCAAATCTGTTTTGACTAAAATGTGGAGAATGATTGGAGGGCATGAAACTGGAAAAAGGATGACCTGCAAGGAGGTACTTTGCTGTTGTTGTTGTTCAGTTGCCCAGTCGTGTCCAGCTCCTTGTGACCCCGTGGACTGCAGCATGCCAAGCTTCCCTGTCCCTCACCATCCCCCAGAGTTTGCCAAGTTCATGTTGATTGAACGATGATGCCATTCTTACCACCATCTAAGTGACAGATGATGGCGGCCAGAATCAGGGTAAAAGAAATTAGATCAAGAAACTAGATGCATTTGAGAAACATCCATACTGTATAACTGACAGAGCTTAGGAATTGGTTGAGTGTGAAATAGTGAGCAGAAAAAGAAATTTTGGGGGGCACACAAGTTTCTGACTTGAATGTCTGAGTGCCATTCTACTGACTGAAGGAGATATAATGGATACATTGTAAGTGGATGGCTTGAATTATCTGCCAGTGGTCAAGAAGGATAGAGCAATAACTTTGAAGCAACATTTATTCAATTCTGGACATTTCTAATAGAGCTGTCATAAAATGTCCTTTTAGCTTAGGGTGGTGAGGGAACCCATCATAAGAGTTTCAGAAAGAGGTTGCAGAGCCATGTGGTGAGGGCATGGTAGAGGGCTCCAAACACCACAAGAAATATGGATGAGACTCCCCCCTACCCCACCCCGCCCAGCAGATCCTTACAACTCGCCTGTCCTTGGCTTATGGAAGGTCTCATTTCCTTACTTCCTGCTGACCCATTCCATAGACCTTAAAAAATATCCAGGGTGGTAAAGAGCCAGATGCCTGAAGCAAAGGGCAGAGACTAAGAAACCCAGAGCTTAAAAAAGTCTGCTGGCAACTTGTTCATGTGTCTCCCTTATTCTTCAGCATCCAGACTTTCCCCCTGTTCCTACTCCAAAGTGGCAGGAGGTTGAATGAGGTAGAGGACTCCAGGTCGGACTGGAGGTACTGGCTTTGATCGCTGTATTTGTTTATATTGAACACTTAGTCCAGAGGTCACAAAGCTTCCTGGAACTGAGCTGGGAAGGGGTAGACATCTGGATGAGAGTCAGTCTGAAAGTCAAGCCACTGTTCTGGCTACAGCTGTGAGTCTCATCTCATTTCCACAGTCTCCAGGAGGCCTTTTCTATCAGGAGATGCCCTCTCCACCTCCTTCAGTCCTATTATCCAATCTGCACTTTGCTTCATAGATAAGGTCATTGTATGTATTTGTTTTGGACCTTAGACCCTTCCCAGCACTCTCTACTCTGGCACCTCTACCAGACAATGATGCTGCCTCTTTGATCTTCGAAGGACTTCCTGCCCTTCTACACTCCTGTCCCTAGAGGGAGGGAACCCCAGCTCTGCCACTTCCTGGCTATGTGACCTTGGCCAAGTTCCATCTCCTTCAGATCCTGTTTCTTCATCTGTGAACCAGAACAACGCTGCCATGCCTGTGCCATGGTACGCTGTCTCCTGATCCACACTCAGAAGGCATGACGTGTAGCTCATCACACCACTCTGCTAAAGACAAGGCCTTCATTGCCTTCGGAATGGTGGCACAATAGTCTTACTGTGGGAAGCAGTGTTCTTGGGCAACCCCATCTGAAAACAGTATGAGATGTGGAACCAGAAGATTTGGTTTGGGCTGCATGACTGTGAGTTTAAGTCAGACCATATATTCTTTCTGAGCCTCGAATTTTGGCCAGAGGCACAGCTGCAGCCAAATCTCTTGCTTTCTCAGCACATGGGTCTCCTCGAACAATTCATTTCCGAGTGTCACACAAGAGCCCAGTTTCAGGTCCTGGAAGGGGTCCGCCTTTCTGCAACAAATGGCGACTCTTCTTCTCTGAGACTGACATCCTGATCACTTGGAGTACTCAGGGGCCAGCTTGCCTGCCAATGTTCCAGACCCAGCAACCGCATCTGGGACCCTTTGGTCCCTGGTCTCCTCCTGACTCGGACAACTGGCCAGAGGGCCCCGACTGGTAAGGAACAAGAGACTTTATTGACTTCTCTCCCCTTCCCTCTCTCTTTCCTCTCCTTAACCCTTCCTATCCTTCCCTGTTTTTCTAGTCCCCCGGTCCTGGATGCAGGAATCTGATCGAAAGGCCCTCAGCCTGAGCTGAGGATTGGAGACTGATCACCTCCTCTTGGCAGAGAACTCGAATTCTGGTTCTGGTCTGATTTCTGGGCCAAGTTCCAGTCCTCCTTTCTCTGGAAGCCCAGGGAAAAGTCCCATAATGCCTGGGTATCTGTAGGTGGCAGGAGATATCTGTAAGGCCACTCCTTTTACCCCTACTCTCCCACCTCCTCCCCCTTCTTCTTTCAACCTGGCTTCCTTTTCTTCCTTGAAATTTTGATGTTAGTACTTGGATTCTTGTATTTAAGGGCTTCCCTGGTGGTGCGGAAGTTAAAGAGTCTGCCTGCAATATAGGAGACCTGGGTTCAATCCCTGAATTGGGAAGATCCCCTAGAGAAGGAAATGGCAACCCACTCCAGTATTCTTTCCTGGAGAATCCCATGGACAGAGGAGCTTGGTGGGTTTGAGTCCATGGGTCGCAAAGAGTCAGACACGACTGAGCGACTTCACTTTCACTATGGAGCATGCATGCTTATCCGTGATTTTAGGAGACATGCCTGAGGGAGGGGCATGAAGAGGAGGAATTAGGGCAGTGTTGCAGGCAAAATAACCTGAGGTCCAGAATTCCCTCAGAGAGGGCTACAGGGTCATAGAGCTCTCTCTACTTGATCATGTTGGGCTTTGCTCACTGACTCAAGGAGGAACTGCCTGCTGGGGCCTTCGCAGGGACAGAGATATCAGGATATTCTCAAGTCAAGCTGTGTCTGGAAAAAGAGGGTCCCTTTTTCTTTCAGCTTTTCTCTAGTATCCCCTTTTGTGAAAGCTGTTAGTGCTCACTTTATTTTATTTTTTAGTTTTATTGATTATAGTTAATTTACAATATTGTGTTAATTTCAGAGGTACAACAAAGTGATTCAATTTTCTAAAATATATATATACATATACTCATTCTTTTTCAGATTATTTTCTCATATAGGTTACCATAGAATATTACATAGTGTTCTCTGTGCCATGCAGTAGGTCCTTATTAGTTATCTATCTTATATATAGTAGTGTATATATGTTAATCCCCAATTCCTGATCTTTCCCTTCTGCCCACCCTTATTTTCCCTTTGGTAACCATAAGCTTGTTTTCAATATCTGCAAGTCTGCTTCTGTTTCTTGATTAAGTTCATTTCTATCATTTTAAAAAATCAGATTCTACACATAAGTGATGCCATATGATATTTGTCTTTGACTTACTTCACTTAGTATGGTAATCTCTAGGCCCATTCATATGGCTGCAAGTGGCATGGTTTCATTCTCTTTTATGGTTGAGCAATGTCCTATTGCATATACGTACTCCAGCTTCTTTATCCATTCAGTCTCTGTTCATGGACATTTAGGTTCCTTCCACGTCTTGGTTCTTGTAGATAGTGTTGCAGTGAGCATTGGGGTGCATATATCTTCTCTAATTGTGATATTCTTTGAATACATACTCAGGAGTGGGATTGCTGGATCATATGGTAGTTCTATTTTTAGCTTTTTGGTTGTACCAATTTACATTTTCGATCATGCTCACTTTAAAAGAGAAATGCTTAAAGGAATTTTGTGGCTTATCACAGAGGATGTGTGGAAGAGTAAATCTGTTGCCAGGAGTTCTTTGGTAACTGGCTCAGAAGGTATATCTGCATGCCCATGTTTGCACACAGGGAGTCCACGAATGCCCCAAGTGGGCCCTTCACCAGCATAAGTAGCATCAGGGATTCCTCTAGGTAAGCCTCATGGAGACCTGAAAGCCATGGAGTGAAGAGGGGTGGGTGGGCCTGGCTGCTTCTGGGCTTCTGCCTCTCTCTGTGCGCTCACACAGGGAAGCCCATGAGAGGACACGGAAAACAAGCAAGATGGCATCTACAGCCTTGTGAAAACCATCTGAAACAATCTCTGTTGTCACCTTTACCTTGGGCTTCTGGTATCCAGAAATATGAGAAAATAAGTCTATGTCATTTAAGCCATCCATTCAGTGATATCTTATTATGGCAGCCCAAGCAGACTAACAACCCTCTTAGGTCAGAGGAACCTAGACAGCATATTAAAAAGCAGAGACATTACTTTGCCAACAAAGGTCCATCTAGTCAAGGCTATGGTTTTTCCAGTAGCCATGTATGGATGTAAGCGTTGGACTATAAAGAAAGCTGAGCACTGAAGAATTGGTGCTTTTGAACTGTGATATTGGAGAAGACTCTTGAGAATCCCTTGGACTGCAAGGAGATCCAACCATCCATCCTAAAGGAGATCAGTCCTAGGTGTTCATTGGAACGAATGATGCTGAAGCTGAAACTCTAATACTTTGGCCACCTGATGCAAAGAGCTGACTCATTGGAAAAGACCCTGATGCTGGGAAAGATTGAAGGTGGGAGGAGAAGGGAACGACAGAGTGTGAGATGGTTGCATGGCATCACTGATTCAATGGACATGAGTTTGAGTAAACTCTGGGAGTTGGTGATGGACAGGGAGGCCTGGCGTGTTGCGGTCCATGGGGTCGCAAACAGTCAGACATGACTGAGCGACTGAACTGAATTGAACTGAACTGAGATCAGAGGAACCCAACCAGTCTACATGATCACTTCTCTTGAATGGGAGTTTGGGGATGCTGGTGAGACTTTCCTGGATAGGAAAGTCCATAAGGAGGAGAGTTGCTGGGCAGTAGAATGGGAGAGAGAGAGAGAAGTAAGAAAAACATTCTCTGCTAGAAGGGCCAAAGAAAAGCTAGTTCCATCCAGGGATGGCTGAACTAGATACCAGCTGTCCCTCCTCCGCATTCCTTCCAGTGCCTAATCACCAGCCCCTAAGGCAGGAGGCAGGGCAAGGAAGGGGACATACACACCTCTGATTCTACTCCATTCTGCCCTGAGCATTGTGACTCAGGCAAATCCTCTCCCCTGTAAGTCTCAGTCTTCAAGCTGTTAAGTGGACATAAGAAAAATACCGAAAGCTAGAAATACGTTGAGGGATGAACAGAGCGTTTTATTCATATGAGACCCCTAGTCCTTGAGAAAATAACTTCCCTGACAGAAAGAGGACCAGGAAAAAAGAGACAGAGGACCAGGAATGAGAGCTTCCTGCAGTAGGTAGGGGATCAGACTCACCGGAAACCTCAAGTAACCAGGACTGACACCCGGCTCTCTGGCTGACTCTCCTGTTTAAAGATTCAGGATGGTGGGGAGGAGGATTCTGTCCTTCCAGCTGCTTTCTGTGTCTTCCAAGAAGTTTCCCAGAGGATCATCCTCCACAAAGCGAGGTCCCAAAGAGAAACTGCAGGTTCGTCCTGCCATCTAGTGACAAAACGCAGAATTGCAGGGAGCCAAAGGCTACACTGAGTCATCACACACCCCATACTGATCGACTCCTTCTGTACATGACTTGACTTTCACTTTTCACTTTCATGCATTGGAGAAGGAAATGGCAACCCAATCCAGTGTTCTTGCCTGGAGAGTCCCAGGGATGGGGGAGCCTGTTGGGCTGCCGTCTATGGGATTGCACAGAGTCGGACACGACTGAAGTGGCTTAGCAGTCTGTACATTACTTCTTTGAGGCTGCTGTGCCTCAGGCCCTGGGATAGGAACTGTCTTACCAGTGGGTAACAGAGAAGTTATGTGTAATAAGTAGAAGATAGGCAAGAGATGAGGCCTTTGGCTCTCAGAAAGGGTATAACAACAAAACCCCCTACCTAAAAGTATCACGTAGTATTCAGAATAGGGCAGTTATGCTCTTTTAAGTCTCTCAGTTCCTATCCCAGGGCCTGACACACAGCAATGGACTTCCCTGGTGGCTCAGACGGTAAAGCGTCTGTCTACAGTGCGGGAGAGCCAGGTTCAATCCCTGGGTCGGGAAGATCCCCTGGAGAAGGAAATGGCAGTCCACCCTAGTACTATCGCCTGAAAAATCCCATGGACAGAGGAGCTTGGTAGGCCACAGTCCATGGGGTCCCAAAGAGTCAGATAAGACTGAGTGACTTCACTTATCAATATAAATATGTGTCATATACAATATATGTGGGTAAAATTTGTCTTCTCAAGATTCCTCTTCTGTAAATTTAGAAATGTACATTCAAAGTAAGCAAGGGCTTTTGACCCTTGCCCCTCAGAGTTTTAAGTTATTTTCTGATATAACTTATATTATCCAACTTCCCAGATTTCTTATATCTCAGTACGGTATAGTGCTTTGAATTTGCAAAGTTACACAAATTCACAGAGAGAAAAGGCAGGAGTTTGTGAAGCTGTATATATGGGGAGTTGTTGAGTATAGCAACAGTATTCACGGGGACTATTATCAAAATAAAAATTACACATATATCCACAGTGTCTTTAGTTTTGTAGCACTGCATTAAGATTTAAGAATCACATAAAAAAAAAAAGAAAAAAAAGTTAAACATTCCTTACCCTATAACCCAAGGTTCAGTCTAGTGTTTTCCTTGAAGTCTCCCTACCAGTATTTTTTTCTTATCTCTCTCTTTAACCCAGACTTCAAAAAGTCATGTCAATTTTCCTTTTTCAGCATCTCGTATATGCTTTCTAAGTTTTATTTCCGCAGCCATAAGCACTGTCACCTCAACTCTGGATGTTCAAAGTAATCTGAGACCTCTGTTAGTTATCCCTCATTCCTCATTGCTATCTATTCTACTTACTACTGGATGAATCTTCTTAATATATGACTTTTACAGCATCCTTACTCTATTATAAAACAGTAAACTAAAAGTACACTTGTTCTCAAGATCCTCCACAATCTACTCTGAATTAACTTTCCTCCCGTATTGGTTGTGACTCCATACTGAAAATGTTCATTCTGGCAGGATGGCCTATTTAGACTTAAATGTACTGAGCATTCGATGTTTTTATTTCTCCAGGATCTAGTCCCTCCTGCTTCTAGTAAATGAAGTTCTCTTTTCCCTGATGAATCTTTTCCATGGACTACTTCCCCTTTATTCCATGAGAAGTGGAATGATATTTGTCTTCAGCACATATATTATAGTTTTTAGATCACCACGATTGTTTCAATGATGGGTGATTCACTTAGGAATAGTTGACGAGTCACTCTTAAGATTTGCTCCATGGACTCAGGAAAAGAGTATAAGGGAAGGATAGGCTTGGGATTGATAATAGCTATCCTTTCTGCTGCTTATAAAACACCTATTTGAGAATGAAGCCAATGTATTAAATAATTAAGAGCCCAGAGATTGGAAGAGAGTTCTGATTGTGTACCCATGCCTTGACTCCCTGTAAACAAAAATTGCATTTGCCTTTGACACTTTGGAACTTACAGTCTGGAATGATTGAGAGCTATATTAGGAGATGTTTCACTTGTGTGTATTTACTTGTGTGAACTGTAATTCCATTTTTACTTCTGTCAATTTAAATTGTCTTTTACTTATAACTTGGTGACCCTACAACCTCCAAACTCACAATGAATACTCATAGTGGTACCTCTATGCACACCATCCCCTTGCCTAGGATATATTCATCCTTTCACTCATCTTTCAAGACTGATTTACTATCTATCTCCTCTTAGAAGGGAGCAGTTTTCAGAGTAGTTTGTCAGTTTGTGAATTTATTGGTGAAAAATTAGCTTCTATTCATAATTTTCTAGGCTTGTTCCAAGACCTAGCCTTACTTTAACATTTAAAATCTTTCTGGTGAAAATTGTGATTTTGCTTTATAAATAATAAGTCTGACTTGATAAATAAAAAGTCAAAATCTCTCTAGAGCCTAAACAACAGAAAGGTTAAGAATATAGATTTTAAATCTAAGATAACTTTAATAAGTCACTCAAGATATTAAGGTATCTAAATGGAAATCAGATCATCTTTGTCTTCTTCAAGGAATCTTTTTTTCCAGTACTCTTTTAAAAGAGGAAGTCTAAAACTTATCTAGAAATAGAATCTATTTGCTGTTCAGTTGCTAAGTCATGTCTGGCTCTTTGCAACCTCATGGACTGCACCGTGACAGGCTTCCCTGTCCTTCACTATCCCCCAGAGTTTGCTCAAACTTTTGTCCATTGAGTTGGTGATGTCATCCAACCATCTCATCCTCTGTTGCCCACTTCTCCTCCTGCCCTCAATCTTCCCTAGCATCACAATCTTTTCTAGTGAGTTGGCTCTTCACATCACATGGCCAAAGGATTAGAGCTTCAGCTTCAGCATCAGTCCTTCCAATGAATATTCATGGTTGATTTCCTTTAGAATTGACTGTTTTGATCTCCTTGCTGTCTGGGGGACTCTCAAGAGTCTTCTCCAACACCACAGTTCAAAAGCATTGATTCTTTGATGCTCAGCCTTCTTTATGGTCCAGCTCTCATATCCATATCCATATCCATATATGACTACTGAAAACACTATAGCTTTGACTATATCTATTACTTTGTTATAAAAGAAAGCTCCTTATTTTATTCTGAAATCATAGCAAATATACAACAAACAAAACAAAAAAACTAGCAGTCAGCAAAACTCAATATTTCTTTTATCATCTTCCTTCTTATAGTAGAACAAGTTAAACAAGAATATTTACTTGAAACTGTAAGAATCTAATGAATTAAGAATCACCTTCTGGATGATGATACATACTACTGGATGTATGCTTATGTGTGCATATATATATATGTGTGTGTGTGTGTGTGTGTGTGTGTGTATTTAAACTAAATGTAATGAGATGAATTTTTCTGTGGTTATAGAACTTCGTATGGAGCTATTATTTCACTTGGAGATTCATCCCTGTATAAGAAATGCATGATAATAGTGAGAGATACTTGGAAATTGTGAATTAAACAAATCTTTACTGTGTACCTGCTCCCTAGTACATACTAGGGAGCCAAGAGTTAATAGACCAGATAAGATCGTTCCTAATAGAATTGATATTGTAGTGAGAAATTCAACTTATAAAGCTTTTCAAACTTATAAAGCTTTCCTACCTTGGAATATTGAACTTGCTAAGACCATCAGTCAGTGTGTTTTATAGAAGAATGGAGAGTGTTGATTTACTCAGGTAGTCAGTCAAGCGGAGTTCATTTTATAAAGCTTCTACTATACATCTGAATGCCATTTCATTCTTTGACATATGGCCAAGACAATATGTAGAGACCTGGACATCACATTGCATTACCACAAAATCCAAGAGACAATCAGAAGTGATCTGTGGGATCTTGAGATTTTTCTGCATCTCATCCTAAGTGCTTGAAAATTAAACAGTAGCTCCAGTTTGCCAATCCCTTTTACATAAATAAGTTCGTACAAATTCCTGCACTTTGGCAAGGAATATAATGTGGTTGTAAAATATAGGGCAAATTTACAGTAGTTTTTTGGTTTCTATTTCCTTTCTTTGACTACCATGACCAATTTTTTCTAATACTTGATTTCCTCACCAACATAACTATAATAAATTCACCCTCTGTACACTATTTGTAAAGTTTAAATGAAGCAAGAATTAGTGCATTTTTAAGTACTAGACACTACAGGCTCTTATGATTATTTTAGAGAAGGAAACGAAGTGGGAAAGGTATATGTGAAAGTATCTTAAAAGATTAAAGTAAAAATAAATGTAACAAGTATAAATTATTAAATATATCATATTCTGAGACACACGTGGAGATACAGTATTTAAAGGACTTCCAAATTAGTATTCCTCATTAGCTAGAAGCTAACTCCAACTTTCTAGCTTTTCAGTTTAGTTCAGTCGCTCAGTCGTGTCCAGCTCTTTGCAACCCCATGGGCTGCAGCATGCGAGACTTCTCGGTCCCTCAACAACTCCTGGAGCTTGCTCAAACTCATGTCCATCGAATCAGTGATGCCATCCAACCATCTCATCCTCTGTTGTCCTCTTCTCCTCCAGCCTTCAATCTTTCCCAGAATCAGGGTCTTTTCAAATGAGTCAGTTCTTCACATTAGGTGTCCAAAGTATTGGAGTTTCAGCTTCAGCATCAGTCCTTCCAATGAATATTAAGGCCTGATTTCCATTACAATCGACTGGTTGGCTCTCCTTGCAGTTCAAGGGACTCTCAAGAGTCTTCTTCAACATCACAGTTCAAAAGCATCAATTCTTTGACACTCAGCTTTCTTTATAGTCCAACACTCACATCCATACATGACTAACTGGAAAAACCATAGCCTTGAATCGATGGACTTTTGTTGGCAAAGTAATGTCTCTGCATTTTAATATGCTGTCTAGGTTGGTCATAGCTTTTCTTCCAAGGAGAAAGTGTCATTTAATTTCATGGCTGCAATCACCATCTGCAGTGATTTTGGAGTCCCTAAAAATAAAGTCTGTCACTGTTTCCATTGTTTTCCCATCTATTTGCCATGAAGTGATGGGACCGAATGCCATGATCTTACTTTTCTGAATGTTGTGTTCTAGCTTTTAGGTCCATCAAATTTCACTTGGTAATTGTTTATTGTATATCAGAGTAGTAACTGCAGTATTTTTTGCTTCTTTTGATTTGCAGAGGATGTTTCAGCTAGTTAAGTAAATTTTCTGATAGAAAATTGATGCGTATTTCAATATGCTGCACATAAATCTTATATGGTTCATCACTTTCTACTGCAAGTGAATCTTGCAAATAGATCTTGAATGCTTCTGTGCTTTTAACTTGCCAACTGTAATTGATTTTATATCAGAGACTGACATGGGAAATGATAGATGATTAATTTTAATGAAATGCTCTGACTAATAATCCTTAAGAAAAAGTGGGAAAGGGTGGAGAAAGAATCCTATATTTTTGAAATTATGAAACTCTAGAAGGTTAAAAAACATTGTCCTGGTTGCTAACAACATACTGTTTTCTCATAATATAAATGTTTTTCAAAGAATATTATCAATAATCAGAAGCTACCAGGGACTGTAGTCAAACAAGATATAAACACGACCACTCTGTAATTATGTCTGAACACTGAGAAAAGAACACTGTTCAGCCACAAAAATAGCCAAACATCCTCAACCTCTGGCTAATTTGAGTGGCTCCAGCTTATCTATTAATGACAACACTAGTTTCTGTCTCAGTTGTATAGATTTAGGGTTTTTTTTTTTTTTTTTTGGTCTCTCTTTAGACTAATTTGAGTCTTGTTGAGAAATGTAAATTTCTTGTTCATGTTTTAACATAAAAATGTACCCCATTGGACAGAAAAACAGATAACATCTTTTTCCTAAGAAGTAGTTATAAAAATAATTTTACCCACACAGTAGTTATTCAGAGATATTCTTGTTTTGGAGGAGGAAATGGCAACTCACTCCAGTATTCTCGCCTGGAGAATCCCATGGACAGAGGAGGCTAGCAAGCTATAGTCCATAGGGTCGCAAAGAGTCAGACAAAACTGAAGCCACTTAACATTCTTGTTTACTTACCTAAAGAATTCAGATTAGGTTGGTTATAACTGAAAGATATTTCTGTAAGAGTAGACTTTAATTAAAAAGCCAAAGAAATCTGCAAGGTATTTTTATGTTGAAATGAATTACTGAATGTCCTCTTGATGTTAACACTTATTATAAGCCCTTGATATTAATCAATATCTGATAATTTTAAAAATAAAAGAAATGAAGATTAATATCAACAGCAAAGTTTTCCTCACATAAGTTGGGCCGATTCAAGGCATCCATCTACTTCCATGATTCAGTCACAGAGAGTTGTCTGAACAGAGTCACTGTGATGAGACACAGTGCAGGGGCTTTTGCTGGAAGCATAGGAAAGAGATTTTTTATTTTGGAGTTAGGTTGCTGAACTGTGAGAACTGAGTCTGTGCCTGCTGTTAGCCATTTTGGCTGTACAAAATTAAGTCTGACATGAAGTCAGACTGAAAATGAGCCTGAAAATGAAGTCAACACACAGGATGCAGAATTTCAACAGAGCTGTTGAGCAGAAAGATGCAGATTACTTGTTACTTTCTTGAGACTCTGGAACTAGCCATGCCTGAACGTAGATAGTCTTGAACTTGGATTGCTGGAGCTACCAGGCCCCACTCCCCATGCGTTATGTGTGTTTATTTAGTCAAGTTGATTTAGTCATTTACAATAGAAAGATTCATGAAGTAATCATTTATGCAAAATATCTAGTTATTTATTAATAATTCTCAAGGAAACCCCATATTGTAGATAAGACAATGACTATATCTTCTTTAGTTTCTCCTTACATTGTTGAACACACGCTCTTGAAGAAAGCAGGTGTTTTAAAGAAAACTAATTATTGAATTGAGTTAAGTTGAGTTGCCTTTTCATACTGTTCATGGGTTTTTCAAGGCAAGAATATTGAAGTGTGTTTGCCATCCCCTTCTCCAGTGGACCACATTTTGCCAGATCTTTCCACCATGATCCGCCCGTCTTGTCTTGGGTGACCCTACAAGGTATGGCTCATAGTTTCATTGAGATAGGCAAAGCTTTGGTCCATGTGATCAGATTGGTTAGTCTTCTGTGATTATGGTTTTCAATCTGTCTGGCCTCTGATGAAGGATAAGAGGCTTATGAAAATTCCTCATGGGGAAAAGTTTGAGAAAGACTGACTGAGGAGAAAACTGGGTCTTGTTCTGATGGGTGGAGCCATGCTCAGTAAAACTTTAATCTAATTTTCTGTTGATGGGTGGAGGTGTGTTCTTCCCTGCTAGTTCAGTTCAGTTCAGTTCAGTCGCTCAGTCCTGAATGTGACTCCATGAATCACACGCCAGGCCTCCCTGTCCATCACTAACTCCCGGAGTTCACTCAAACTCACGTCCATCGAGTCAGTGATGCCATCCAGACATCTTATCCTCTGCCGTCCCCTTTTCCTCCTGACCCTAATCCCTCCCAGCATCAGGATCTTTTCCAATGAGTCAACTCTTCACATGAGGTGGCCAAAGTACTGGAGTTTCAGCTTCAGAATCAGTCCTTCCAAAGAACACCAAGGGCTGATCTCCTTTAGAATGGACTGGTTGGATCTTGCAGTCCAAGGGACTCTCAAGAGTCTTCTCCAACACCACAGTTCAAAAGCATCATTCTTCGGTGCTCAGTTTTCTTAACATTCCAACTTTCACATCCATACATGACCACTGGAAAACCATAGCCTTGACTAGATGGACTTTGATGGCAAAGTAATGTCTCTGCTTTTGAATATGTTATCAAGGTTAGTCATAAGTTTCCTTCCAAGGAGTAAGCGTCTTTAATTTCATGGCTGCAGTCACCGTCTGCAGTGATTTTAGAGCCCCCCAAAATTAAGTCTGACACTGTTCCCACTGTCTCCCCATCGATTTGCCATGAAGTGATGGGACCAGGTGACATAGTCTTCGTTTTCTAAATGTTAAGCTTTAAGCCAACTTTTTCACTCTCCTCTTTTACTTTCATCAAGAGGCTTTTTAGTTCCTCTTCACTTTTTGTCATAAGGGTGGTGTCATCTGCATATCTGAGGTTAATGATATTTCTCCCGGCAATCTTGTTCCCAGGTTGTGCTTCTTCCAGCCTAGCGTTTCTCATGGTGTACTCTGCATATAAGTGAAATAAGCAGGGTGACAATATACAGCCTTGACGTATTCCTTTTCCTACTTGGAACCAGTCTGTTATTCCATGTCCAGTACTAACTGTTCCTTCCTGACCTGCATATAGGTTTCTCAAGAAGCAGATCAGGTGGTCTGGCATTCCCATCTCTTTCAGAATTTTCCACAGTTTATTGTGATCCACACAGTCAAAAGCTTTGGCATAGTCAATAAAGCAGAATTAGATGTTTTTCTGCAACTCTCTTGCTTTTTCGATGATCCAGCGGATGTTGGCAATTTGATCTCTGGTTCCTCTGCCTTTTCTAAAACCAGCTTGAATATTTGGAAGTTCACGGTCATGTATTGCTGAAGCCTGGCTTGGAGAATTTTGAGCATCACTTTACAAGCGTGTGAGATGAGTGCAGTTATGCGGTAGTTTGGGTAGTTTGAGCATTTTTTGGTATTGCCTTTCTTTGGGATTGGAATGAAACTTTTCCAGTCCTGTGGCCACTGCTGAGTTTTCCAAATTTGCTGGCATATTGAGTGCAGCACTTTCAGAGCATCATCTTTTAGGATTTGAAATAGCTCAACTGGAATTCCATTGCTAGTATATAGAAATGCAAGTGCTTTCTGTGTATTGATTTTGTATCCTGCAACTTGTTCTGATGGGTGGAGCTATGCTCAGTAAATATTTAATCAAATTTTCTGTTGATGGGTGGAGCTGTGTTCCTCCTTGCTACTTACCTGGGGACAAACTATGGTGACCTCAGATAATCACAATTGTGTGATCACTCACCTAGAGCCAGACATCCTGGAATGTGAAGTCAAGTGGGCCTTAGAAAGCATCAGTACGAACAAAGCTAGTGGAGGTGATGGAATTCCAGTTGAGCTATTTCAAATCCTGAAAGATGATGCTCTGAAAGTGCTGCACTCAATNACTCTCTTGCTTTTTCCATGATCCAGCATATGTTGCCAATTTGATCTCTGGTTCCTCTGCCTTTTCTAACCAGCTTGAACATCTGGAAGTTCATGGTTCATGTATTGCTGAAGCCTGGAAGTTCACGGTTCATGTATTGCTGTATGGCTTGGAGAATTTTGAGCATTACTTTACTAGCGTGTGAGATGAGTGCATGCAATCTCAAAAATGACAGAATGATCTCTGTTCGTTTCCAAGGCAATGCATTAAATATCACAGTAATCCAAGTCTATGCCGCAACCAGTAATGCTAGAGAAGCTGAAGTTGAACGGTTCTATGAAGACCTACAAGACCTTCTAGAGCTAACACCCGAAAAAAAAATGTCCTTTTCATTATAGGGGACTGGAATGCAAAAGTAGAACATCAAGAAACACGTGGAGTAACAGGCAAATCTAGCCTCGGAGTACAGAATGAAGCAGGGCAAAGGCTAATAGTGCTTTGCCAAGAGAACACAGTGGTCATAGTAAATAATAATCTAGAGGGTAGACATTATTGTTACCAATATTCCTACCCTAAATTATATATATTTCCCTAAATCATACATGGTAGAGACACTGCTCAAAATTCAAGACTGGTATGACTCCAAACCGTTCTGCCATTCTGCCTTCTGCAACTAATTTTAGTTTAGTTTAAAGCCAGAGTATAATCATAGACAAAGGAGACTTTTTCCTGGGTTCTGTCAGGCTTGCTGGGGAAGCAAAACATTGGCAGGATGCACAGAAAGTTGTGTCTGGATGTAACTAGATGCCCCTTGGGAAGTGCTGTGAGAAAGGGCCTGCCTCTCTCACCATACAACTTTCATATGGATTCCTTGTTCACAGAGTGAAAACAGGATATTCCTGATTACAAGAAATATTTGAAGAAGCCAGTCACCAGAGCTCATATGTCATTTACTTAGAGCATTTGCAAGTCAGCATCAGCCAAGTCAAGTTGCTGACCTTCAACTGAACCCCTTCCTCTCTGCCCAGTGACCTCAAGCATGGAAGGAGAATTGTAGCAAGAGCCACGTGGTTTACTATGGGTTCTCCCTCCTCACTATGCATGTAGATTCCTGCAGTGACTACAGAATTCAAATGTGTATTTGGCTTATTGTCATTTTATTTCATCATGTGTGTGTGTGCTCAGTTGCATCTGACCCTTTGGGACCCTGTGGACTATATAGCCTGCCAGGCTTCTCTGTCCATGGGATTTTCCAGTTAGGAATACTAAAGAGGGTTGCCCATTCCTACAACAGGGGTTCTTCCCAACCCAGGAATCAAACACACAACTCTTGCATCTCCTGTATTGGCAGGCGGTTTCTTCACCACTACAGCATCTGGGAAGCCCCAGATGCTTCCCAGATTCATCACCTTATCTCCTATTTTATAACCCATCCCTGAAAGCATACTTTTTATTTCCTAGTCTGGAGCTCTGGTATCTTTGAGCTCCATCCAGCTTCCTCAAGAGGGTATGAGGAACACTATGTCAGGACCCAATATGCTTCTACCCATAGTTTGGGAAGCTCCAATTTATGTGTGGCAGGAGTGGCAGGGCTTTTGTTGGCACACATTTTTCTAGCCTGAGACCCACTTTGAAGAAAGATTCAATTTTATGTAGTCCCCAAAACAGATCCAAATTCCTCTCTAACTAATGAGAAAGGAAAATAACAAAGGTTTTTGTGGATAAAGATTCAGGGGTCACAATTCAGCTAATATTTCATCAACTTTTATCATTAAAACTCTGTTTTTCACCTTACTAGACAACATATATTTTATTTCCTTTGTATTATTCCATCTCAGAAGCTATCAGAATGTCCTCCACAAGCCTAATTCCTTTCTCACTCACTGCGTGAATATTCCACCCAGAAGAGCTGAAATCCCTTGAATTGTGTCCATCTGTTATTCTCAAAACCTGCACCTTATGGAGACTTAGCTAATCCCTCTATATCTGAAAAAGATGTTCTTTGGTCCTTGTTGCCACATTTCATAGCTTGTCTAGGAAGTATCTCCCACCCTGTGACAAGGTTTCTCTCATTCTTGCACATTTCAGATGTTAACTATTAGATATTCAAACTACCGCACAATTGCACTCATCTCACACGCTAGCAAAGTAAGGATCAAAATTCTCCAAATGAGGCTTCAACACTTTGTAAATTAAAACATCCAGGCGTTCAAGCTGGTTTTAGAAAAGGCAGAAGAAATAGAGCTCAAATTGTCAACATCCACTGGATTATAGAAAAAGCAAGAGAGTTCCAGAAAAACAACTATTTCTGGTCCCACTCCAGCACTCTTGCCTGGAAAATCCCATGGACGGAGGAGCCTGGTAGGCTGCAGTACATGGGGTCGTGAAGAGTCAGACACTACTGAGCGATTTCCCTTTTACTTTTCACTTTCATGCATTGGAGAAGGAAATGGCAACCCACTCCAGTGTTCTTGCCTGGAGACTCCCAGGGACGGAGGAGCCTGGTGGGCAGCCATCTAGGGAGTCGCACAGAGTCAGACACGACTGAAGTGATTTAGCAGCAGCAGCTGCTGCTGCTTTATTGACTAGCCAAAGCCTTTGACTGTGTGGATCACAACAAACTGTGGAAAATTCTTAAAGAGAAGGGAATACCAGATTACCCAACCTGCCTCCTGAGTAACCTGTATGCAGGTCTAGAAGTAATAATTAGAACCGGCAATGGAACAACAGACTGGTTCCAAATTGGGAAAAGAGTACGTCAAGGCTGTATATTGTCACCTTGCTTTTTTAACTTATATATAGAGTACATCATGCAATATGCAGTGCTGGATGAAGCATAAGCTGAAATCAAGATTGGTGGGAGAAATATCAATAACCTCAAATATGAAGATGACACCACCCTTATGGCAGTAAGCAAAGAGGAACTAAAGAGCCTCTTGATGAAAGTGAAAGAGAAGAGTGCAAAAATTGGCTTAAAAATGAACATTCAAAAAATGAAGATCATGGCATCTGGTCCCATCACTTCATGGCAAATAGATGGGGCAACAGTGGAAATAGTAAGAGACTTTATTTTCTTGGGCTCCAAAATCACTGTAGATGGTGACTGCAGCCATGAAATTAAAAGACACTTGCTCCTTGGAAGAAAAGCTATGCCCAACCTAGACAACATATTAAAAAGCAGAGGCATTACCTTGCTGACAAATGTCTATCTAGTCAAAGCTGTGGTTTTTCCAGTAGTCATGTATGGATGAGAACTGGACCATAAAGAAAACTGAGTGCTGAAGAATTGATGCTTTTGAACTGTGGTGTTGAAGACACTTGAGAATCCCTTGAACTGCAAGGAGATCCAACCAGTCCATCCCAAAGGAAATCAGTCTTGAATATTCATTGGAAGGACTGATGCTGAAGCTGAAACTTCAATACTTTGCCCACATAATGTGAAGAACTGACTCATTTGAAAAGACCCTGATGCTGGGAAAGATTGAAGGAGAGAGGAGAAGGGGATAACAGAGGATGAGATGGTTAGCTGTCATCATTGACTCAATGGACATAAATTTGAGCAAGCTCTGTGAGTTGGTGTTGGACAGGGAAGCCTGGCGTGCTGTGGTCCATGGCGTTGTAAAGAGTCAGACACGACTGACTGACTGAATTGAACTAAACTGTTAGATGGATACCATCCTGTGCTTCCGCCTAGCTAAATGAGCTAAGAGATATTTGACTTCAAAGAGCATTAGGGTTAAAAGTCAGGAAACAGAAACTTGCAGCCACTACTTTATCGTTTCTGAGATCCTTTCAGTGGCATAGTTTCCTAACCTGTGAGATCAAGGGTGTGGAGATGATTTAGAAAGAGAATTTCCAAGGCCACTTTAAACTTACAGCAAACACTAACATGTTTCAGAATTATCTTTTACACTGTTTTGGAGAGCTATCTTATCAAAATTACAATGGAGCATCATATCGTAACAGCTGAGTATAATCATCTCAATAAACAAAATTTCTAGAGAGATCTCTGTGCACACAACACTACTGGGTGATCACAATATAGTTTCATATAAGAGGGAAAAAAATCAATCTTTCCTTTTTATCTGTTTTCCTACCTTTGTGCTGAAAACGTGTAAATAGAGAATACATCTGCCTTGTCGCATTCAGCTATTGGCTTTCTTTATAGGAAAAGAGATTTACTAAAGATCAAAATTAATATTGAAAATTCTCTCTGTCAATAGTTTCATAAGCAAACAAGAAGTTAGTCAAATTCCTTACCCTCCTGATTTAACTGTGCCCTGTGGATTCCATTCCACTTTTGATTAAAAGTATATTAAAGAGGTAAAGAGGTAAATATATTTCCTGCAGTCTAGAAAGACACTTAGATATAATTGATGATAAGATGGGAAACTAACATAAAAGAATCAAAGAAACTTTGGTCTGAGGTAAAGAATATAAAGGATCTAAATTGCTCATTTCCTAAGTAACTTTAATTCAAAATAACCAGTATGCCACTAAAGCATATTTTGGGGTAGGCTGCCCTGGGCCCCCAAATTAGCTAGTGTAAGAATTATTGGTGCAGCTTCTTTCTCACTCAACCACATCTCTCTTGCTTTCTTTCTCTTCCCAAATCACCTGGCCCAGAGGAACAGACTGATAGGCCTGGAACCAAAGTGCCCTATGCCATACAAGACATATTGGAAATCAATTCCCAAACCTCTGAAGATAGAGGGCAAAAAAGTAGCAAACCTGGCAAAGTAAAAAATATTCAGTCTTTCAGGACACATTGATTGTGCCTTTTATAAACACTTATAGCTAACTAATATTCTTGCCTGGAGAATTCCATGGTCAGAGGAGCCTGGCGAGCTGGAGGCCATGGGGTGGCAAACAGTCAGACATGACTGAGTGACTAATACTAACTAACAGAAGATTTAAGGTAAAAATTTAAGAGACAGTATCCAGTGGTTTTTCTTTAGCTTCAATTGATTGCTCACACTGTACTTTTTATCATGTGGATTGGACTGTATCTTCCACTATCTGTCTTCGGAAGTGGAAGTACAAGAAATATCTCCTGTGACTAAGTCAGATATGGGTGTCTATGATTCTAAGACAGAAAATGCTTTTGTCTTTATGTACCTACCGATAGGAAGAGACTCTCTTTGATTAAGAACTAAAATATTATTCTCTAAGAGAAATAATTCAGAGCCAGGAATTACGAATGAGTCTGTGATGTTTGGGTTGTAAAAAATGAATTGCACAAATCTGTATTTTAGACTCTGGATATAAATTTGAAGTAATAGAAAGAGCCAAAAGTGAAGTAATTATAGCCATTCTTCATAATTTACTCTAATTATGTGTATCAGTCAGGGGCCAGCAGGAAGCAGATGGCTCACTCAGAAGGTTTAATTCAAGTGTACTTCATTGAAGACAAGCTATATACAGAGATATCAGCAGACTTTGAGAAATGAATAATGAATATTTCCAAAAATCAGGCAATAGCCTTATTTCTAGGACTGTAGTTAGAACTGAGATAAAGTATATGAAAACATCTACTACCATGCTGGAATCATAATGTACCTTTGAAAAGACAAGTTCCTTTTTTTCTTCTTCTTTCCACAAATACTTTGTGATCACCTTCCTTGGGCCCTTTGTCAGGTAATATATTTTAAATTGAAATGTGACATCCCCTAAACAGTGCCTAGTTATTAAACAATAGATGATGAATAAACATAGCACTATATTAAATAGAATTGAATCTTTGCCCTAAAACATCTATTGTACAATGGGGATAAACATGCATGCTTATAGAAGTAGGCACTACAATGAGTAGGAAAAAGTTAGAGCTAGGCTTCCCCAGTGGCACTAGTGGTAAAGAACCTGCCTGCCACTGCAGGGGACATAAGAGACGTGGGTTTGAGCCCTGGGTGGGGAAGATGCCCTGGAGTAGGAAATGGCAACCCACTCCAGGTTTCTTGCCTGGAGAATCCCATGGACTGGTGGGCTACAGTCTTGAAACTGAAACTGAAATCTCTCAGTCGTGTCCGACTCTTTGGGACCCCATGGACTGTAGCCTATCAGGCTCCTCCATCCATGGGATTCTCCTGGCAAGAGTACTGGAGTGGGGTGCCATTTCCTTCTCCAGGGGATCTTCCCAACCCAGGGATCGAACCCCGGTCTACTGCACTGCAGGCAGATGCTTTACCGTCTGAGCCACTGGGTCACAAAAATTGGACATAACTGAAAAAACTTAACACGTGCATAGGATACTATAGTATATAGTGACTACTGAGAGCTAATATGATAAAACGTTCAAAAAAGACTGACTACAAATATGAGAGCATCTGAACACACGTACGCGGTAAGGAAAATTGTGCTATACTTGGAAATTTCTTAAGCAAAGGAATAGAAAAGGGTAAGCAAGAGAATGTGCTGATGGGTTGATAAAAGAAACTGATGAGAAAGGAAGTTTTATAAAATGGAGAGTAGCAGCAGCTGCCTGCTAGGTATAAGTTCATTTAACACTCACTTCTGTTAAACAAAATTCAACTGAGTGCATTTGAAGATCTAATTGGCTTTATTAGATGATTCATGAGTTGAGCAGCGCCCTATCTATCAAGTAGAAGAGTGCTCTGAGGAATGTACTGCAGGGACATTTTTACAGGAAGAAGGGTGGGGCAAGGGAGTTATTAGCAAAAGGAAAGAGGGAACAATTTTTAGGCCTAGATATCTCTGAGGTGGCAGCGGGGCATGAACTGCAAAGGATTTTATTGCGTAGGTAATTTCTTCGTCCTCTAGAGGAGAAAGAGGGCCCACCCACATGGAAGACTGCCTCATTCCTGCTAACTAGGAAGCTCCAGACCAGTTGCTTCAGACTGCATTTCTGGTGCAGGTTGAAACTGCAATTATGTCATGTATTAAATCTAGCTTTGGTATCATGGTCTTTAGCACAAGTGACATCATTTTGGATCTATGGGTTTTCTCTTTAACTCCTCATGTACTCAGTTAAACAATTTGAGTTTTATTCTCAACTACCAGTAAATATCGAAAGCCTTAGAACATTTAAGCAACAGATGAAATAAGTGTTTTAGAAATTTTAGTTTTGAGTAGAATTGATTGGGCTGAAGTCCTAATGCACTAAAGTATATATGTTAGTCTTGAAAAATTCCCAGCGTTAGTTAAATGTATTTTTCATATTTTCTTAAAACATGTTTTAATCAGGAATGTATTGTTTATTGTCAAGTTGAGATAAGTTAATATTTGAGATGTACTGGATAACTTGAAATTCTTTAAGGCTACGTTTTTCTAGTAATGAGAGTTAAGGAGATTATAATGCAAAAGATGATTTGGGGAGTTTGGGAGGAGAGAGGGGAACTAGAACTTTGAATGTTCTTGTTCCCTATGAACCCTGAAATTTCCTAGATACTGGAAAAATGTGATATTAAAAAAAATTTTGGCATCAAATAGCTTAATTTCAGAGAAGGCAATGGCACCCCACTCCAGTACTTTTGCCTGGAAAATCCCGTGGATGGAGGATCCTGGTAGGCTGTAGTCCACGGGGTCTCCAAGAGTCGGGCACGACTGAGCGACTTCACTTTCACTTTTCACTTTCATGCCTTGGAGAAGGAAATGGCAACCCACTTCAGTATTCTTGCCTGGAGAATCCAGGGACAGAGAAGCCTAGTGGGCTGCCATCTATGGGATCGCACAGAGTCAGACACGACAGAAGCGACTTAGCAGCAGCAGCAGCAGCAGCAGCAGTTTGATTTCAATTCTGACTTTATCATTTTCCTGATGCAGCTACATGATATAGCTACTTGTAGCTGAATGTCAATTTCCTCTTTGGTAAATAGAAGCAATTATTCTTTGTATTGAGATACACAGATATGCCAAAACGTGTGGCATATAATAGATGCTTAATGGACGATATTTAGCTTTCTTTATTTGAAAATGATGGTACTGTTGGAGGAGGAAAATACTTTGTTCTACCCTTCTAGATTCTTCTGTTTCATCTTAGAACTAAATTGATATGAGACCCCACTAACAGGAGAAAATTAAACAAAATTTATAGTACATGCTTAGTCGTGTCTGTCTCTTTGCAACCCCATGGACTATAGCCCCCCAGGCTTCTACGTCCATGTGATTCTCCAGGCAAGAATACTGGAGCAGGTTGCCATTTCCTTCTCCAGGGGAATCCCAACCCAGGGGTCAAACTCGCATCTCTTGTGTCTCTTGCATTGGCAGGCAGATTTTTACCACTGGCGCCATCATAGCATATATACATGGAAGTGAAAGTGAACGTTGCTCAGTCACGTCTGACTCTTCGCATGACTCTTGTGTGTCTTTGCGTGACTCTTGCATGTCCGACTCTATATGTGGAAGAGACCAAGGAAAACTGAGTAACTCACCAAACTGGACCGAGCCCTCACCTTGCATACCACCTTCAGCTAACAACAAAAGAGGATGTTGGGGGACAGGTTGGGGGGGGCACTTCAAAGGGGATGATGGTAATTCACATGGAGATAGAAAAACAAATGCTTGGTAAACAAATGTGTCTGGGCTTGCAGAGACAATGTCACAGAATAAACCCTGATCTCTAAGCCTGGCAAAGTTCCTCTTCCATCTCATCTCGTGCGTGCTCATTTGTGCCCAACTCTTTGTGATCCCATGGACTGTAGCCTGCCAGGCTTCTCTGTCCATGGAATTTCCCAGGCAAGAATACTGGAGTGGGTTGCCATTTTCTACACTAGAGTATCTTCCCCATCCAGAGATTGAACCTGCCTCTCTTGTATCTCCTGCACTGGCAGGGGGATTCTTTACCATAGCACCAAGCTGTACCCCACCTAGTGCATATTCTTTGCAGATACCTCTGGTGATAGCTGTGTTGAAAAGTGCTCTATCTAACTTCTTTTAGGCTGCTCAGGGGAATATCAGATATTCTTCCTGAGCTTTTTAGGGCTTGATTGTTTTCAGACTATATAATCCGCATGCTAAAGAGAGACAAATTTGGCTCTCCTACAGTAGCAAGGGAAAGGATTAGGTGTAGACTACTTCTATAATGGTTTTCCCTGGTGGCTCAGTGGTAAAGTATCTGCCTGTTGCTGCAGGTTCAATCTCCGGATAGGGAAGATCCTTGGGAAGGAGAAGGAAATGGCAGCCCACCCCACTATTCTTGCCTGGGAAATCCCATGGACAGAGAAATCTGGTGGGCTACAGTCAGACCACGGGATCACAAAGGAGTCAGATAAGATTCAGAAAGTAAACAACAAATCTCATAATGATGGTTTTGCCAAATTCTTAATCATGATAGTCATTAGCTATAATGACTTTTTAAAAATCTCTGACAAAGAGGAGTTCAGTTGTATGGATCAAGAGAAAAGTTTATAACTTTAAACTCTTTTCTTTGAATTCATTACCCAGAGAATTATCGGTATTCTCATTAATTATTTCCTTGCTCCTACTCTGGCTAGAGATAAGTGAATTAGTTCGGCCCACAATGCTTTCATATCTTTTAAAATGTAAGACATATGCTATGGAGTAGCTATTTTTCACCACTTGCTTGATTTTGAGAGTAAGTTAGGGCTTATCGTTTTCTGCTCAGGAACCCAAAGTGAGAGATTAAATGTCTTTGTCATTATCATAAGGGGAGATAAAGATGCTCAGTCCTCTGAGCTGTGAGTTAAAGGCATTTTGTAGGGACAGAGTATTTTAATGTGAATTATATTTTATGAAATGTGAATTTTAGCACCAAATTTACGCAGTCCTCACAGTTAATCTCTTACTGAAAGTTAAATAAAGTTATTATAACTGTCCAGACTCTATTCTCTTCCAAATTAGAGCAAAAATTCTCAAATATATAAACTTTATATAGAAATCACACACTGTTGCCTATAGCATGGATGGGGCTCTAAAGACATTTGGTGTCTGTAGCCTATTTTATGGACCCACAGTTAAGCGTGTGGGTCACACAAATGAATCATGACATTAATGATTTAATTCATTAGACTCCAATTTGGTTTTTGAATGAGTGTGAATAAATTTACATGGTTATTTCCAGAAATATTTACTGTTTCCTATCACTTCTAAGCAACACAGAATTGATCCTTGGTACGAAAAGTAAAAATAAGGCCTGATAAAAGAGCTTTGTTGTTGTTCAGGTTCTAAGTCATGTCTGACTCTTTGCAATCCCATGGACTGCAACATGCCAGGCTTCCCTGTCCCTCAGTATCTCCTGGAGTTTGCTCAAATTCATGTCCATGAAGTCAGTGATGCTATCTAATCATTTTATCCTATGCTGTCCTCTTCTCCTTTTGACTTCACTCTTTCCCAGCACTAAGGTATTTTCCAATGAGATAAAAAAAACTGTGTGCTCAATTGCTCATTTGTGCCCGACTCTGTGGCCCTGTGGGCTGTAGCCCACCATGCTCCTCTGTCCATGGGATTTCCCAGGCAAGAATACTGGATCGGGTTGCCATTTCCTCCTCTAAGGGATCTTCCCGACCCAAGGATTGAACCTATATCTCTTGCATTGTAGGCTGATTCTTTAACTCTGAACCTTCTGGAAAACCCTATAGAAGAGCTGCTGCTGCTGCTAGGTCATTTCGGTCATGTCCAACTCTGTGCAACCCCATAAACGGCAGCCTACCGGGTTCCCCCGTCCCTGGGATTCTCCAGGCAAGAACACTGGAGTGGGTTGCCATTTCCTTCTCCAGGGCATGAAAGTGAAAAGTGAAAGTGAAGTCGGTCAGTCGTGTCCGACTCTTAGCCATCCCATGGACTACAGACCCCCCCCCCCCAAACACACACACCCCTCTCCTCTGCCCATGGGATTTTTCCAGGCAAGAGCTGCTTCCCTCCAAATGCTGAGAATATTCTTGCAGTCTTTGGTCACTAGGTGGCAGGAGTGCTCTTGTTAATATCTGCTCAGATATCATGTTTATTGTGAAGATCACTTTTATTCTGACAAGGGTGGGCTCTCTTAATTAGTTGCCCAAACAGGATGTTCTGATTGGCATGAATTTTGCATATATATGTTACATTTTATTAGCTATTATAAGTAATATAGAAATGATTTAAAGTATAAGGTAGCAGGTGAATATCACTTTTTATATATGGGACTTGAGCATCCTTAGATTTCAGGATCTGTACAGATCCTGGAACTAGTCCCCTGGGATACTGAGGGACAACTGTACAATCAACTAGGGTTTCTGCTGGCTCATTCATCAATGGTAAGAATTTGGAGAAAATGAAAATCTAGATTTCAACCCTGACAGAACATCATGTTTGGTACTGAAAATATTTGCTTAGAAGTGTTGATGTCCTAAGAAAAGATTGACAGAAAAACAATTGAGTGCATTTTTCCTTTTTCACTCTCAAGATTGGGGAGAGAGAATTTAATTACAGAATAGACCTTTTTAATGATCTAATAACCAGAATTTAGATCCAAGTTCAACTCTGTGGCTCCATAACTGTGTTGTTTTAACCAACACAAGTTTCTGGGCACAACCTCATCCCAGTCACTAGTAAGAATATCCGGAACACGTGTATTTGAAAAGTTACACAAGTGATTTTGAAGTGCAGACTTTTACCCTTGAGGAACTTGGTAAGTTAATAAAAATCAGCTCCATAACGCCAGATTTCAGAAGCAATAAAAAATCTCCAAATCCAGTGTCCAAATCCATTCTCTCTCAGCCTAATAGTAAATATGAAACTCTTTTCAATTGTCATTTCTTGTGTCAAAGACTCATGGGTGAAAGGGAAGCCATATGGAGTGTCAGTCATTCATAGACTCTAGTTTTGCAGATTCAAATCGTTTAGTAGAGTTTCAGAAGCCATCAGGGAAGAACTGACTTAAAGCACTGGGTTAATCAGAGTTGAAAAAGACCTTTTTTAGATCTCAAATCCTCTTGAGAAATGCTGACCTGAATACAGTAGAGATCTAAAGTCCCTGGTCACCGTCAGACCAACATGGGAACAGGCAAGAAGTTATCCTGCAGCAGAAGGACTCTTGTTTAGAGATCAAACTGGTCTTTGTCTGTTTCTCAGTTTTGTTTTGAGCTGGCTAGGCTCTCTGCTTAACATGCAGGAATCAATAATAAGGAAATAATTCTCTTGGGGGGCAGGCATAAAGAAGCTGAATAAAATATTCTCAATGGTATGTTTAACCCTAGCAACATAGAGGAAAAATTCTGTCTTCTCATCTTAAACATTCACTTTTCTATGAGAACAAGTCTTGGAGTTTTATGGGATTGCTGTTGAGCCTATATCTCTAAGATACTGCAATGGCAGGTTAAAATGTGAAAATTTCTATCAATCACCCAAATGTGTGTGAATCTAATCCTCTTGATTTTACTCTTCTCTTTAAGCTCAACTATTTTAGTATTATGTCAGTACAGTTAAAATTGCCACTCAATTTAATAAATTGTGTCTATCAACTAACTAGTCAGTTGGGTTAAAAAAAAATCAAATGAACCTATAATTTAATAAAATGAACACCCAAAACTCCTCTAATCCACTTAATTTTACTTTTTAAGTACACATATTGACAAAGTAACTATAGCTAGCCTCAGTTATCAAAAAATATCCAGAGAAACAACATTTTCTATTTGGAAGAAGGCATCTTATTTGTTAACTCTGGACTAGCTAAACATACCTCTGTTTTGTTTTCTTGTATTAAATTTTACCAGAATCTCTTTCTCAATGTCTTTAGTAACACATCCATTACTATAACCCAAGGAAAATAAACACTGAATTCAAGAAATAAATGTCTATGTTGGTAACATTTTGTTTTCTCTAATCAATGTCATAAATGCATGCGTTAGAAAGCACTCTTGCTCAGCCTTCCAAAATTTATGGTGCTCTTGATCCAGTTTGCATAGGATGGCTAGATTTCAGAAACAATAAAAGTATAAAATCTTCAGGAAAACTCCCTTAATAAGAAAGATTCAAGTATTCACAGCTGCCTGGACCTTTAAATTTTGCAGATCACTAATGTGCGGACTATAGGGCAGGAGTGACCAAAACTCCTGATACTCACTGACATTGTGATTCTAAACTTCTGCTGAACTGTAAAGAAACATTCATTACTCAAACTACATTATCTTATTGCAGGCATTTATGGAGATTACAATTATTTCTCAGGGGGAAACGGTCATAAATATTTCACTGGAAGTTAGTCAAACATTTATAGCTTTAGTTTAGAGATGGAGTTGTTGGCAACGTGTGAATATGTTTGCCATTAGTGTTGAATAATGCTCTTCTAACAGTCAAAGGGAACATTGTTCTGCATTTGTGTTTCTTATTCTCATTAAAGGAGAACATTAGAAAAAAGGTTCACTGGACAGTATAGAAGTAGCAATGTGTTACTTTTGAAAACTGGCTTCTAAGTTTATCAGGAAGAGCCTTTTTTATTGTAATGCAATTACTATTTGTATTGTTAATATAGCTTCCCAGGTGGTGCAGTGGCGAAGAATCTGCCTGCCAATTTGCAGGAGACGTGAGTTCAATCCCTGCATCAGGAAGATCCCCTGGAGGAAGAAATGGCAACCCACTCCAGGACTCTTGCTTGGAAAATTCCCTGGACAGAGGGGCCTGGCAGGCTATAGTCCATGGGGTCACAAAGAGTCAAACAGGACTGAGCAACTAAGAGTCAGATGCAACCGAGTGACTGTGCAAGTGCAGATGAACAGTTGCCGAAAGTTTAAAATCATTAGGGAGTGAAGCCCCCAAATCCAGCCTCTGTACCCTGACATCAAATTCAATCTTGGGGGCAGAGTTTCGTGTGTAGTGGGTGAAAAAAAGCTTTATTGTTTTGCCAAGCAAAGGGGACCTCAACAGGTTAGTGCCCTCAAAACTGTGTGTACCAACCTGGAGGGGATGGTGGGAAGTTTTGTAGTAGTGATTCAAGGAGGGTGTGATCAGTTCATGGACATTCTCTGATTGGTTGATGGTAGAGTAAGAGGGAATCAGCATCATTGACCTGCTTCCAACCAGTCTGGGGTCTACATAGCTTTGGCTAACCACTAACTTCTCCCACCAGATGGGGGTTTCAGTATCTGCAACACAGTTCAAAGATATTCTTGTGTATATCCTTTGATAGGGAACCAAGACCTTGCCCCAATCCTGGACTGTTGTTTCTCTTGACTGTTCCTCCCTTCTTTTGCATCCTCTTCCTTCCCTAATTAACAGCTGTTTGAACTTGCCCTTTTTGGAACTCAGGGAAAGTCACGAAAGCTAACTGGAGCCTATTTCCGGTAATGTAAGAAATGGGATACATAGGAAGTCTTTTGTGCTGGGGAACCCCACAGGGTCCTGTGAGGCATCAAGTGCAGGCTGCCACTGGTAAAAATGAAGAAGATGAGGGACAGACTTAGCAATCTACTTATTATTCAGTTAATGATTTGCTTGCTTTTACTAAATGTGAAAATTCACTTTATTCAAGAAAACAAATTTCTATCTTGTTCTTCTTGATTGTTAAGTAATTGGTTTTACTTCATATCAAATAGATGGGGAAACAGTGGCTGGCTTTATTTTTGGGGGGCCCCAAAATCACTGCAGATGGTGATTTCAGCCATGAAATTAAAAGACCCTTACTCCTTGGAAGGAAAGTTATGACCCACCTAGGCAGCATACTAAAAAGCAGAGATATTACTTAGTCAACAAAGGTCCCTCTAGTCAAGGCTATAGTTTTTTTCAGTAGTCATGTATGGATGTGAGAGTTGGACTATAAAGAAAACTGAGTGCAGAAGAATTGATGCTTTTGAACTGTGGTGTTGGAGAAGACTCTTGAGAGTCCCTTGGACTGCAAGGAGATCCAACCAGTCCGTCCTAAAGGAAATCAGTCCTGGATGTTCATTTAGAAAGACTAACGTTGAAGCTGAAACTCCAATATTTGGCCACGTGATGCAAAGAGCTGACTCATTTGAAAAGACCCTGAGGTTGGATGTTGGGAAAGACTGAAGACAGGAGGAGAAGGGGATGACAGAGGATGAATTGGTTAGATGGCATCACCGACTCAATGGATATGAGTTTGGGTAAACTCTGGGAGTTGGTGATGGACAGGGAGGCGATTCCTGGGGCTGCAAAGAGTTGGACACAACTGAGCAACTGAACTCAACTGAACTGAATTGGTTTTACTTAATGAGATTAATAATAATTAATAATGATGATTGGTTAGATAAGAGAGTTTTTTGTTTTAGGCCATCAGAATAAAACCTCATTTCATAATGAAAGACATTTACAAAGAGTGACTGCCTGAAAAATCACATAATGAATTTATATAACTCTATGGTTTTGCCCAATAAGTGTGAATACTGTATGTGTGTCAATGACTGAATTTGTCAGATTTGTAATTAAAATGTCAATGGAGTGCATGAGATCTCTGTGAATGTCCAGCTCATCTTGAATTATCAGGTAACTGAACCACTACTTTGCCCGACTGAGGTGTAATAATCAGGCCATCAGACACTTTGGAAAAATAGAAAATCACTAACATCATTTGACTTGGAAGCAGGAAGGTGATTCTATGTAGTGAAGAGCTCACTCACTCCTTTCAATCATCCTTAAATCATAACATTTTATGTCCTTATAGTTTGTGTTAAGTTTTTGTAGTAAAACAAGATAAGTTTCTGCTGCGTTTCATGACCTTTTAAATACTTTATGAATTTCTGATAGCAGCTTCAAACCGATGTCTCAAAATTGACCTTCGGTTAGGTTTTGTTTAGCCTGCATGTGTATGGTCTACAAAGTTTTATTTGTGCTTTCTTTAATCATTGGCAAGTCTCAACACTTAGAACTCAGATATTTCTAATAATATCTGGATTTTTGACTATAAGAGAATGAAAGATATGGCAACACTGGCTCTGTATTTCTACACAGAACCATTGTATGAAATTGAGTGATAGCTGCTACATTTAGAAAGAGTTCTCTAGTCTGGCATGTCTCCTCTTTTTTTTCTTTTCTAATTTTTCCTCTGATGCGATTTTTAGTTGCCCTTTATAATCATGCTTATAGCTATTTCTGTTATAGTAGAGCTAGAAGGAAAATGAAACATTGCTTATAAAACTTGCTCATCAAACGTGGGGAATTAAAAAGAGTAAAAGCATTATATGTTTTCAGAAATAGTCATGTGATTTTCTTGTGAAATATATTTTTCTGGAATCCTTACATCCACTCATCTATATGTCAGAAATGTCACATTCAAAAGCATATCTTGGTTACTGTGCTCCTTGTTTCGAAGCTTCTTCCTCCTTCTATCCGTAGCTTTTATGGCTACAAAAAATATGATATTTTTGGACCATCAAGAACATAGTCGCTCTTCCTAACAGGAAGTACCAATGACAACTGTCAAACTTCTCCCAGTATGGTTGCTTTTTGTTTTAATTTTCTATTTTCTGTGATGTTTTGCCTGTAGAACAATTTGCACCTTTTTTTTTTTTTTTAGCACCATGACAAATTACAGAGCTAATAGAAATTTTTTTCAAATCTTTTCACACCTCTGAAATATTTCATGGTTCTTTGTTTATCATTCTTGGTGTGACAAGGAGCTATATTATGATGATTTAGATTCTGGAGCCAAACAGACTTTGTCTTCTAGCTCAAATGTTACTTAAAGACAGAGTTCAGGGTAGGGAGATGGGCACATTTGGAAAGAAGTGCCATTTCTATAATTTGTGAGAACTATCATGGTGAAAGAGGGTGAGATTAAGATGCTATTTGAAAAAAGATATTTAAGAAGTACTCAAAAGTACTCTGAGTTTCCAAAGAGAATATATATTGCCAGAGTAAGATGATGGAGAGAGAGAATTTTTCATTATGCTGTAGACTAGGTTCCAGAATACAATTTAGAACTTTACTGCCCATACGAAGAGTAGACTTGGAAGTCTCTAATACAGTTTATGTACAATCATCGGCTTCCTTTTCCTGGAACCCACCCCTTAGTCTCAGATCTTCCTGCTTTAATGACAAGAGTCAGAGGCAGCTAGAAGCAACTGTTACAGGAGTTCTCAGGCCCACGGTTTTTCAGGTGGGATGAAGTAGGTCGAAAAGGGAGAAGGCAGCTGAGTGAAACAGAGATGGCCATGTTTTTACCCTGTTGCTGCCTTATTTCTCATGTTTCATGGAACTAAAGTATCAGAAGACAGAGCAGATACTTATGGACACAATATTCAACTCTTTTGAATGACATAAGGACAATTGTCTGATCCAGAGAAATCCTCTTCTTCCTTGAGGATGAACTGAGTGCAGGCCCAACAAACAAACAACAGTGTCCAAGTCTATGCCCCGACCAGTAATGCTGAAGAAGCTGAAGTTGAATGGTTCTATGAAGACCTACAAGACCTTCTGGAGCTAACACTCAAAAAGATGTTCCTTTTATTATAGGGGACTGGAATGCAAAAGTAGGAAGTCAGGAAACATCTGCAGTAACAAGCAAATGTGTCCTTGGAGTACAGACTGAAGCAGGACAAAAGCTAAGAGAGTTTTGCCAAGAGAACTCACTAGTCATAATAAACACTCTCTTCCAACAACCCAAGAGATGACTCTACACATGGACATCACCAGATGGTCAACACTGAAATCAGATTGATTCTATTCTTTGCAGCCAAAGATGGAGAAGCTCTATACAGTCAGCAAAAACAAGACTGGGAGCTGACTGTGGCTTGGATCATGAACTCCTTATTGCTAAATTCAGACTTAAAAAACGTAGGGAAAACCGCTAGATCATTCAGGTATGACTTAAATCAAATTCCTTACTATTATACAGTGGAAGTGAGAAACAAATTCAAGGGATTAGGTCAGACAGAGTGCCTGATTAACTATGGATGGAGGTTCATGACATTGTACAGGAGGCAGGGATCAAGAATATCTCCAAGAAAAAGAAATGCAAAAAAGCAAAACAGCTGTCTGAGGAGGCCTTACAAACAGCTGTGAAAAGAAGAGAAGCAGAAGGCAAAAGAGAAAAGGAAAGATATATCCATTTGAATGCAGAGTTCCAGAGAGTAGCAAGGAGGGATAAGAAAGCCTTCCTCAGTGATCAGTGCAAAGAAATAGAGGAAAGAAATAGAATGGGAAAGACTAGAGATCTCTTCAAGAAAACTAGAGATGCCAAAGGAATATTTCATGCAAAGATGGGCACAATAAAGGATAGAAATGGTATGGACCTAACAGAAGCAGAAGACATTAAGAAGAGGTGATAAGAACATACAGAAGAACTATACAAAAGAAAATCTTCATGACTTGGATAATCACCATGTTGTGATCACTCACCTACAGCCATACATCCTGGAATGCAAAGTCAAGTGGGCGTTAGAAACCATCACAGTGAACAAAGCTAGTGGAGGTGATGGAATTCCAGTTGAGCTATTTCAAATCCTAAAAGTTGATGCTGTGAAAGTGCTGCACTCAATATACTAGCAAATTTGTAAATCTCAACAGAGGCTACAAGACTGGAAAATGTCACTTTTCATTCCAATCCCAAAGAAAGGCAATTCCAAAGAATGCTCAAACTACCACATAATTGCACTCTTCTCACACGCTAGCAAAGTAATGCTCAAAATTCTCTAAGCCAGGCTTCAACAGTACATGAACTGTGAAATTTCAGGTGTTCAAGCTGGCTTTAAAAAGGCAGAGAAACTGGAGATCAAATTGCCAACATTCACTGGATTATTGAAAAAGCAAGAGAGTTCCAGAAAAACATCTATTTCTGCTTTATTGACTATGCCAAAGCCTTTGACTGTGTGGATCACAACAAACTGTGGAAAATTCTGAAAGAGATGGGAATATCAGACCACCTGACCTGCCTCTTGAGAAATCTGTATTCAGATCAGGAAGCAACAGTTAGAACTGGGCATGGGACAACAAACTGTTTCCAAATTGGGGAAGGAGTACGTCAAGGCTGTATATTGTCACCCTGCTTATTTAACTCATATGCAGAATGCATCATGAGAAATACTAGACCGGATGAAGCACAAGCTGGAATCAAGTTTGCTGGTAAAATATCAATAACCTCAGATATGCAGATAACACCACGCTTATGGCAGAAAGCTAAGAACTAAAGAGCTTCTTGATGAAAGTGAAAGAGGAGAGTGAAAAAGTTGGCTTAAAGCTCAACATTCAGAAAACTAAGATTGTGGCATCTGGTCCCATCACTTCATAGCAAATAAATATGGAAACAGTGGAAACTGTTTATTTTTTGGGGCTTCAAAATCACTGCAGATGGTGCCTGCAGCCATGAAATTAAAAGATGCTTGCTCCTTGGCAGAAAAGTTATGAACAATTTAGACAGAATATTAAAAATTAGAGACATTACTTTGCCAACCAAGGTCCGTCTAGTCAAGGCTATGGTTTTTCCAGTAGTTACGTATGGATATGAAAGTTGGACCATAAAGAAAGCTAAGCACCAAAGAATTGATGCTTTTGATCTGTGGTGTTGGGGAAGACTCTTGAGAGTCCCTTGGACTACAAGGGAATCCAACCAGTCCATTCTAAAGTAAATAAATCCTGAATATTCTTTGGAAAGAATGATGCTGACAGTGAAACTCCAATACTTTGGCCACCTGATGTGAAGAACTGACTCATTTGTAAAGACTCTGTTGCTAGGAAAGATTGATGGCCGAAGGAAAAGGAATGAGAGGATGAGATGGCTGGATTGCATCACTGACTGAATGGCCATGAGTTTGAGTAAACTCTGGGAGTTGGTAATGGACAGGGAGGCCTGGCATGCTGCCATCCATGGGGTCACAAATAGTTGGACACGACTGAGCAACTGAACTGAACTGAATTGATATATATACACACATATACATTTATATATAAGCTCACTAATTTTATTAATTCTTACTAATATAATGCACACATTACACTCAATTCGTAAATAATAATAAAATATGTGATATATTTCATTATAAATTCCACATTGCCAATTGATTATTCCAGAAAGCTTTTATCAATTTTTGCTAAACTCATGTATCCATGGGCTTCTCGGGTGGTTCAGACAGTAAAGAATTTGCTTGCAATTCAGGAGACCTCAGTTCAAACCTTCGATTGGGAAGATCCCCTGGTGAAGGAATGGCAACCGACTCCAGTATTCTTGCCTGGGAAATCCCGTGGCATGAGGCGGGCTACAGTTTATGTAATCTCAAAGAGTTGGACATGACTCAGTAACTAACGCTTTCACTTTCATGTATCTATAGATAAACTATGATTGAATTGATAAATCAGTATAGTTGTGACATAAATGTTGATTGACATTTCATTTACGTTAATGAATAAGATGAACATGAAACAACAGGGATGTAAACCAGACCTTTTCTCATTCATCAGTAAAGCAAGGGAGTTTGTTAGATAATATCAAAATGTAATTTTTGAATACCATAACACCAATTCCTCAATATTTTGTGTTATGCACAATGTAAGAGCTGCAGATACAACATATTTCTAACTTTTGCTTGCATTAATAACATCTTTCCCTCACTTTCTTAGTCAAAAACAATAAAATGATAACTCAAGCTCTGAGTTATTTAATTTGATGGTTAGCATGCTGTAAATACTACCATCAAGGCTGATAACAAGGTATCGATACGACATTATTGAACATGCAGTTAAGAAGTGAGAGACTTTTGTATGGAGGACACTATTTTATAGTGTTTCTACCATACAGTTACAATGGAAACAATTAATCACAAGAGCATAGATAATGAATGGTAAGATGTAGTAATCTAATTATGAACTGCTGAGTTTTGCATATTTATTGCCTTAGATTTTAACAAAATTAATTTGGTTGTACGTTTGCATAATTACATTTTTAATAATGGCTCTCTTTAACAACTGGATCATAAAACTTCTGAAGATTAAGTAATTAGCTCTTGTCACTATAATCTGGGTGAGAGAAATCCATGAAAGCATCAGAGAACTTTCCTCACACTTTCAAGGACCATTGGTTCAGTTACAGTTTCTGTTAGAGGTGAGGTGGGCTGGTCAGTTTCTTAAAGCTTTCACAAATATCTCTGACCATTCTGCGAAAGCTTGTTAAAGAATTACCCCAAAGCCATATAATACACCAAAAAGTCACACATTCTCTATTTTTTTCCCTTAAAGTATTATCAACTAGGCTTTATGTGGGGCAAAGTCTGAATATAAGCCTGGAATTCAGATTCACAAATTAACGTTGACCTTTGGGAGGTAATTTGGTTTCTCTTCTAGAGAAGAGAAAAGAGAAGCAATTGGCCAGGTAAGGAATCAAAGTTGCTTTTTCAAGGCAAACTTTATAGCCACTTGAGGTAGTACATGTAGATAGATCTTATTAATATGACCATGTTTCTTTTGTTCTCCTCCAAATTTTAAATGTATGTATTCCCATAAAAAAATAGAATCTGTATGCTTATGATGCCTTGGGCATAGGCAGGAGATTTTCAGAATATTCCAAATTTATGATTTTTTTTGAAACTGCTTATTTTCTTTCTGTTCTTGTATGTGTAAAACATGTCATCAATGAAACATGACCCTATTGGATCCTAGACTGATTCTTGTGGAAAATCAATAAGTGAGGACATCTTAATCAATGATACTAGATAGTGATCAGCATGTCTCCCATAGAGTGTTGTCTTGCTTCCTTTCTTGGCATTTGGCAAATGTATTTTATAAAGATTAAATTCCTTTTCCTAAGGGAAAACGCCATAGCAACAACCTAGTGAAGAAGGACTAATTAGTCATGTAGACACTGACTAGCAAATGTAGGCACTAACTAGTAAAATAGGAATTAACCAGCATTTTTTTTGTCTTTGCCTCAGTTTTCTCATTCATAAAAAAAGGTGGTTGGTTAAGATTAGCCTTAAAGGCATTTTAATCTCAGTTATTCTATATTTTGGAATTTGGCAACTTCATTTTTATCCCCTTTTGAATCCCATCAACCAATTATAAAGGACTGGATAAAAAAAAAATCAGCTAGAAATGATAAGATCATTTAAGGACATATAAGCTCCAGCAAAGTGGAAAGGAAAATTATTGAGTATGTGAGAAAGAAGAAATAATCTTTTTCATTGCTTTTTTAAAGTCCTTTTGCAAAAAGGTTTATCACAAAACTGCTGGGGAGGAAAATGAATAAGTAAAAATAAGATCCTATCAGTGCTGAGGTTGTTATTAATGTGGCTAACAAATTAATACTATAAAAAAGCCTTCATCAGTTGTTTGCTGCCCAAACAAATCAAAGTTAAACTAAACCAAGTGACACCAACAATATCAAAACCTGAAATTGCTGAATTGTTTCTCCTTCAAGTAAGTAGCTTCAGCCTAGAGAAAAAATTTGATGAATTCTTATCAATTTCCTGAATTTTTTCAGCATCGATGATGGTCAGCTTTTGCTTGTTGCTTTGAACATTAGCAGATTAGTCAGTGATTGTAACAGAGGTATTTCTGTTTGATTCCAATTTGCTTATCTTTAATAAAAACAAATAAATATCATTCATCATTTCACCATTCAAATATAAACAATATTATTTGTTGCTGTCTTTTAATAAGTTATTTACCAAAAAGTATTTTACTATACTTAAATAGATATAATTTTGTTACTTTTCCTTCTACTTAATTATTCTTTCTACTTATTTTCCTTCTACTCATTTTATGTTATTAAATATTATAGTGCTATATTACATATAAATAAATCTATGTATATGTTAGAAAATAATCCATTATATAGCCTACCAGAATTTATTGAAATAATTTCACTTATTGACTATGTTATTTTCTTTCTTTGCATGCATATTCCCTTGAATTCATTCAGTTAAATATTTTTTGAGCATTTACTGTATCCCAGACATGGTGGTTAATGATGGAGATGTAATGGGAACAGGAAAAGCAAGGTCCCTGCTCACATGGAACTACATACAGTCTAGAGTGAGAGACAAGTATAAATCTCAAACTCATCATATCCAAAGTCTCAAACATGCTCTCTATGAATTCCTATGATTCACTTAGACTTTTTTAGTCAGGTTGAACTACTTCTGTTCCTTCATTCCTCATGACCGAACTTTCACTAATTGTCAATTCTATCTTCTGAAAAGTTCCTGAAGCCCTTCCTCTTCTATATTTCCTTTATCATTCCCTAGTGCAAGTCTTATTGTCCAATGCCATCATTTGTTACTTTTAAAATCTTAATAAGTATTGTCTCTTATGACCATGATTTCCTATTACTCTATTTTTACTATTCCAATTTTTCTACTAAATCTCTTCCACAAATTCCAGGCAAGTTTCTTTTCCTTGATTTTTCTGTTTGTCCCTTTCGTGGATCTTTACTGGCTCTCCCTCCTTTTCTACTTGGTCTAGATATAATATTTTAGTTAAGTCCATAACTTTCAACTTCCTCACAATACAATTCATGTTGGTTTTCAAAGACAGTCTTTCTATTTTCTACTTAAGAATAAGATATTTAATAATCAGCTCTCACCTTTACTACTTTTTCAACTTGAGTGGTGAAGTTCTTTTCCCTGAAATATTTCAAACATTAGATCAGTGGAGACTACATCTCTGTCTGAGAAAGGACAGACAAACTGAGGTTCGCTGTGTCCCAGCTCTGTGGCAATGGACTTCATTAAACTTCCCTGGTGTCCAGTTTATCTGTTTCCCCTTGAGTAGCTAAATGTAATTGAAAATGATGACATCAAGTGGAAACATTTCCTTTCTCATTTGAGATATGAGCCAGGATCCTCTTATATTCATTAATGAAAATATTCCAATGGGGCAAATAGGCAAAATCCACAGGATGTTAGAGCTAGACGTAAGGACTGAATTAACTTGTATGTTTTTGTTCCCTTCGCTCATTATAATTTACATAAATGGCCTGTGGGAATTGGATAGCCTAAACTTTGTAGCACCATAGTCTCTTACTGATATTAGATCAAGTTCATGAGTTCTTCAATGAAGGAAGCATAGTTATACAACTAATAGGCAAGATGTCAGTAAGTTGAAGAGAGATTGTCCAATGGCTTTCTGACATATCAGCATATGATGATATTTCTTGATTTATTATAATGTAGCTCAATGAACAATTCTGGGACAACATTTGATTTCAATGCTGGCCTAGCTTAATGTGCAGACTAGTAGACATGATATACTTTAACTGTCAGGGGCAAATGTTACACAAGAAGAATCATATTTGTGCACAATTAGTACAAATAATGAGTACTAATAAATTAGTATGAGGAGGGTTCTAAAAGTGAACTGAATACTTTCATACAAGAGAACACAGGTAGCAAAAAACTATAGTTTCCAAGGAGCAGATTCTATCATTCCTCTGCTAGCGAGTAAAATGAGCCACTCACTTTTATAAGGCTTAGTAGGGAAAATAAAAGTTATTATAGGGACTATGTTGAAAGAGAACTTTATATATCTGTAGCGTAAAATCAAAAGAGCTACCTATGAAGAGTAATCAACATGTCCACCACTGAAAAAAGAAATAGTGGAACATCACAATGTTTATAATTAGGAGACAGGCAAGAATGAACACTCAGCGCAGGTCCACTATGAGGAGGAATCAGAGACTAATGTCATTATGATCTTTACGGTATAGTACTAAGTACCTCAGGTGAGTTAAATTGATAGGCTTATTTTGTACAATTTACTCAACAAGAGTATTAGGTAGGTACTCATTTCCATTCAATAGTCAAGAAAATTGGGAAGGCAGATTGCCCAAGGTCATGCCAATAGTGTGTATTCAACAAATCTGCATCTGAATTCAAGTATCTTAAGCTTCACAGAGGATTTCCCAGGTGGCGCTAGTAGGTAAGTGGTAAGAACCCATCAGCCAATTCAGGAGATGGAAGAGACATGGAAATCCTGGGTCAGGAAGACCCTCTCGAGGAAGGCATGGCAACCCACTCCAGTATTCTTGCCTGGAGAATCCCATGGACAGCGAAGCCTGGTGGGCTACAGTTCCTAGGGTTGCAAAGAGGCAGTCATGACTGATGTGATTTAGCACACACAAAGTTCAGAAAATATAGCTGTACCTTTTCAATCAATACCAGTCTACCTAATATTGATAGTATTTCATTGCCACTATACACACTTATGGCTCAGATGGTAAAGAATCTGCCTGCAATGCAGGAGACCCAGATTTGATCCCTGGGTCTGGGAGATTCCCTGGAGAAGACAATGGCTACCCACTTTATTGTTCTTGCCTGAAGAATTCTATGGACAGAACTGGTGGGCTACTGTCTGCGAGATCGCGAAGTGTTGGACACAACTGAATGACTAAAAGTCACTTCACTTTTCATGCTTAAGTTAATGTATGTTAAACATGTATACAATTTTTCTATCAGCCTTAGGTTAGGTTAAGATTTTTCCCTAAATCTTTTGAAAACTAAACTTCCTAAAATTCAGATTTAAAAATCATCCCTCAGGTATAGTTATGAGTAAGATATCCATAATGAATACTTTTTCTACCTATTCTGGTCAGAGTGTTGATGTCCAGCATTAACATAAATTGTCCTTTTTACGGAAATATCTGTTAAGAAAAATTTTCTTTATGGGCATGCTGTTCGCATAGTGTTTATTATGATCATACAAAGCTCTTCTTCACTCACTGAAGAAACCCTACCAATGTAAGCATATAAACTCAAGCACCAAGACACCTGTTCTGTTGAAGCAAAGCAAAAGACTTTTGATGTGAGAATACATTGAACATCTTCCTGCCTTCCTTTTCAGTGGTTCTTTCAAACTGATATGAATTGTCCTTTATGCTCTGTGTTCTCTGGAAATAATTGGTTTTATTAAAATCATTGTAGTGTCACAGTTAGTGCCATATCAGATATGACAGGCGGATAAAGCCTGCTGCTCTTTTATTTATATAGAATGCTGCCCCTCGGTTTTTAGTCATCATTGTCTTCTAAAGTTTTTCTCTCCCATTGAGTAAGAAGAATGGATTCTTATGATTTACTTTGTTAGAAAGAACAAAGAGACCTAAATGATTGTCAAATGTACATTTAAATATGGTTTTATATTGTTTATATCTGGTTCTTTAGTGGAAACTGCAAATGACTGTCTGATAAACTAGGTCTTCTCTTCCTTTTTTGCACACCTCAACTCAAGATCATTAAAAAGACTTTTCTTTTAGGCAGAAGTTCTTTTATCTCTGGATCTTTTTTACCCTAAAATTTCAGGAGCAAACTTATCTATTATTTTTTAAATATGAAAACAATGTAATTTTTTCTCTTAACTTTTTTTTAAATAACTCATCTAGAATTCATCTTGTGCCATGGAGAAATAGATACCCTTATCTATTATAAATTATATACAATATGCTGAATAGCAAATTAATTTCCTTTTATTGGATGGACCACTCACTACTGGTCCAATTAGTCATGGGCAGTATTATAAGGTCATAAGGTACCCTGATTAGCCCGTTTCAAACCTTGCATGCCAGGCATATTTACATTATATGATCATTAAGAAATGTTACTGACCAAAGAGATATAGTACTTGTTATAGTGAAGATTACTTTTTTGAAAGTCTTTAAATATACCTCTTATTGCAAATAGTTGGCCACCTGAATTAGGAAAGGATATTTAAAATAGCTTCATAGTCTTATTTGATCTTATACCTTTAAAGAATCTTGACTTTTTCATATTCAGGACCTTTCAGTTTTATTTAAAATAGTTGTCTGGGAAGACACACATATATATATGATGTCTAGAAAGATGGTACTGATGAATCTATCTACAAGGCAGCAATGAAGATGCAGGCATAGAGAACAGACTTTTGGACACAGTGAAGGAGAGAGAGAAGGTGGGAAGATTTATGAGAGTAGCATTGAAACATATATATTATCATATGTAAAGTAGAAAGCTAGCGGGAATTTTCTGGGTGATGCAGGGAACACAAAGCCAGTGCTCTGTCATAACCTAGAGGGATGGGATGGGGAGGGAGGTGGGAGGGTGTTTTAAAAGGAAAGGAGACATATGTATGCCTATGGTGGACTCATGCTGATGAATGGCAGAAACCATTACAACATTGTAAAGTAATTATCCTTCAATTAAAAATAAAAGAATATTAAAAAAAAAAAAAAAAAAAAGTTGCCTGGAACACATTTTACTTTTCTTCTAAGTCTAGTCCTGTATCGTTTTTCCCCTCTGCTTGGCACTTGGCCTTAAGGTTTGTCTCCCATAGATACCACTTGGCCTGGTAGTTGCTCTTAGCTACCTTGGCTACACCAGAGTCTCGGTTCTTCTGGCTTTCCCTTGTTCTTACTGCTTTGGATAGAGTGCTGTTTTAGTTTCAATTCTAAGATTCAAATTTCAGTATTGAAAGGTTTTGTGACTATCTTGATTCTTTTCAAGTTTCCAAATCTTGTTAAGATTACTCATGTGAATGTAATGTTCAAACTATTTTTGTCGTTCCCCAGTTTCTTTCTGCTGCTAAGTCATTTTAGTCATGTCCGACTCTGTGTGACCCCATAGAGGGCAGCCCACCAGGCTTCCCCGTCCCTGGGATTCTCCAGGCAAGAACACTGGAATGGGTTGCCATTTCCTTCTCCAATGCATGAAAGTGGAAAGTGAAAGGGAAGTTGCTCAGTCGTGTCTGACTCTTCGCAACCCCATGGACCGCAGCCTACCAGGCTCCTCCGACCATGGGAGTTTCCAGGCAAGAGTACTGGAGTCGGGTGCGAGGAGAGATAATGAGAACTCTTAATGGTAGAGACAGTTCAGCTCAGTTCAGTCACTCAGCCGTGACTGACTCTTTGCGACCCTGTGGACTGCAGTACACCAGGCTTCCCTGTCCATCACAACTCCTGGAAGCTTACTCAAACTCATGTCCGTTGAGTCAGTGATGCCATCCAGCCATCTCACTCTCTGTCATTCCCTTCTCTTGCCTTCAATCTTTTCCAGAATCAGGGTCTTTTCCAATGAATCAGTTCCTCACATCAAGTGGCTAAAGGATTAGAGCTTCAGCTTTAGCATCAGTCCTTCCAATGAATATTCAGGACTGATTTCCTTTAGGATAGACTGGTTGGATCTCCTTGTAGTCCAAGGGACTCTCAAGAGTCTTCTCCATCACCACAATTCAAAAGCATCAATTCTTCAGGAGTTGGCCTTCTTTATGGTCCAGCTCTCACATCTGTACATGACTAGTGGAGAAACCACAGTTTGGCTAGATGGAACTTTGTCAGCAAACTGATATCTCTGCTTTTTAATATGCTGCCTAGATTTGTCACAGCTTTCCTTCCAAGGAACAAGAGTCTTTTAATTTCAGGGTTGTAGTCACCATCCACAGTGATTTTGGAGCCCAAGAAAGTAAACTTTGTCAATGTTTCCATTGTTTCTCCATCTATTTGCATGAAGTGATAAGACCAGATGCTATGATCTTCATTTTTTGAATGTCGAGTTTTAATCCAGCTTTTTCACTCTCCTCTCTTACCCTCATCAAGAAATTCTTTGGTCCTATTAGCTTTCTGCTGTTAGAGTTGTATCATCTACATATACGTGGTTATTGATATTTCCCTCCTCAGTCTTGATTCCAGCTTGCCATTCATCTAGCCTGGCATTTCACATGATATACTCACTCTTCATACAAGTTAAATAAGTAGCGTGACAATATACAGTCTTGACATAATTCTCTCCCAATTTTGAACCAGTCCACTGGGACATATCTGGTTCTCAATGTTGATTCTTGACCTATATACAGGCTTCTCAAGAGACAGGTAAGGTGGTCTGGTATTCTCACTTGTTTAAGAATTTTCTACAGTGTGTTGTGATCCACATAGTCAAAGACTTCAGCATAGTCAATGAAGCAGAAATAGATGCTTTTCTGGAAGTCTCTTGCTTTTTCTATGATCCAATGGGTATTGGCAATTTGGTCTCTGGTTCTTCTGCCTTTTTCTGAATCCAGCTTGTATATCTGTAAGTTCTCAGTTCACATACTGTTGAAGCCTAGCTTGAAGGATTTTGAGCATTACTTTGCTAGCATGTGACATTAGTGCAATTGTATGGTAGTTTGAACATCCTTTGGCATTGCCTTTCTTTAGTACTGGGATGAAAACTGACCTTTTCCAGGCCTGTGACCAGTGTTGAGTTTTCCAAATTTGCTGGCGTATTGAGTGCAGCACTTTAACAGTATCATATTTTAGGATTTGAAATAACTCAGCTGGAATACTATCACCTCCACTAGCCTTGTTTATAGTAATACTTCCTAAGACCCACTGGACTTCACACTCCAGAATATCTGACTCTGGGTGAATGACCGCAGCGTCTGAGCTAATTCTTATGAATTTTACATATTCTCATTTTCGACATTTTATCTCAGTAATTTTTCTTGCTGGCCTCTTAACAGATTCCCCATCAGTCTTTTCATCCACAAAGGAGATAAAAGTATGTTTGAGACTCTTAACAGCAGTATCAAAGCACTGAATGCTCTTGAAGTCCAGCCCTAGATCAGAAGCCAACACAAGATACCATATATTAATTACATTGTGTCCTCAGTTCACTGGGATATTAGAATTTTTGAAGCTTGATCATCCAGGAAATCATTTATTTGGACTATTAAGATGTGAGAAAGATGTCGTAAACCAAAAAAGTAAACCAGCAGTAAGCTGTCTTTTCCTTTAAATATTACCTATCTACCTCTCTATAGACTGCAGTATTGTACAACTTCTCAGATGATGATTTTAGAGTTTATATAACCTGTGAGAGCTAATTGCTTTGAGTCGAGTTTGGCCTGAGCATGAAGGCATAGAGAAGTACATACTGTAAGTAGTTTCTTACACTTTTTCTGGCTGGTAGCTAATTTTAAGTGTTTAGCCAAGCACAAGACTGTGTGGCTTCAGTTGTGGCATATCCTGGGTGGTCAGAAAGCCAGAATTTCAGTAAGAAAATTATTAAATGTACACAATTAAATGATATATATATATAATTATTATTACCTACATAATGCTTTTTCTATGATTAAACTCAGAAGCAGAAAAAATTATTTGTCTATATATCTACATATTTTTAAATTTTCATTGCACTTAATGTACATTCATGAATATATGCTAGAGAGGAATGTAGATAGTTTATAATCCCTTGCAAAGCTCTCATTCTAGCAGCCTTGAGATAAGATGATTACAATCATATGAAATCTGGAGTAAGTCTTACTTGAACTTGCTGCAATCTGATGGAATATTTTACTTTTATTAATTTTCTTCTGCCTCCATTTTTATGCACTAGCACCCTAGTGATATCTAGAAGTGAATTAAATGGCTTAGAAGCAATGATTCTGCAGCTATCAAGATGTTAGAATGGAAATAACTATCTGGAGGTGTTTGCATATACAATGAACTCTGCAGGAAGCTTATTAATATCTCCAGACATTTACTGTTTCTGCCTATGTGCCTTTGAAATCAGTGAAGAATTGTTTTTTTAAAGAGATAATTATAAATAGAGACAAATATGACAAGTGAGAAAGAGCATTTCAAATAGAATACACGAAAGCCAATCTTCAGGCAGCTGAACAGCTAAGGCAGCTCCTCGTTCATTGTACATTAGTTTCCTTTGTGTGTTCAGTGGCCAGACCTATATGAGGAAGTTACATAAAAAGAACTTTTAAATATTACTGCATTTTATAAACACTTTCTGGAATTGGTTGAAAGTAAAAGTGAATCGTTTTTGCATAAGGCAGAATTTTAAACTTTTTCTGATATTTTGATAAACACATTTTTTTGCAACCATAGTATCTATAATACTACCAAAAAAAAAAAAAAAAGAAAAAAAGAAAGGAGGGGGCTAGCAAATCACCAGAAAGCTTTTATCATTGGAGTCTGTTTGAAGTCAGGGGTTGATTCTTTATTTCAAACCCACAGTGCTCTGAAATTAAATAGTTTCTCTCTCTGAAGCCAGCCCCAAATTAATGATTTTTTTCCCTTTTTCCTCCATTCTCCTTCCTTCTTCCCTTTCTTTGCTCCTTTCTTCCACCTTCTTCTCTTCTCTCCCTACTCCTTCCTTTTTTCCTACCTTTCACTTCTCCTTATCTCACATATTTATTAGGCTTTTGTGTGGCAAACTCTGAGCATATTAAAGAGACACAAAACTAAAATGCAATCACTGACTAAATTATACACAGTCTAGAACAATGGTTTTAAACTACTTCTGGCTGGACCCACAATAAGAAATGCATTTGCCTTACAGCCTAGTATGTATAGACATGCATTTGCTAAAGCTGCTGTTAAGAAAGCATAAAAAACTGAGTGGCTTAAAAACAACAGAAGTCTATTGTTTTCCCCAGTCTAGAGGCTACAAGTCTAAAATCAAGGTTTTGGCAGGGGCCTATGCTCCCTCTGAAGCACATAGAACAGTATCCTTCCTTGCCCTTCCCCAGCTTCTGGTGGTTTGCTGGTGATTGTTGGCATTTCTTGGCTTGCAGCTGTAGCATTTGAATCTCTGCCTGGCAGGGATCTTGCAAGACATTCTCTTCTGTTTCTTCTCTCTGTGTGGCACTTCTTTCCTTATCAAGGACACTAGGATGTCAGATTAGCACCCACATGACTCAAATATGACCTCATTTTAACCTAATGCCACCTGCAAGACCCTGTTTCCAGATGAGGTCACATTCTGAAGTATTGGGGGCTAGGACTTCAACATATATTTGGCAGAGATACAATTCAACCCATAACAACATATATCCAATGAAACAGTAGTTTCATGAATCAATATTGTCTTTTATTATGTGATATTTTTTATTCTACTTTTATCATAGAAAATTTTATTTTGATTGACTAAAGTGATTTACAATCACTAACAGGGGCTTCCCAGGTGGCTCAGTGGTAAAGAATCTGCAAATGCAGGAGACCCAGGAGGTGAGAGTTTGATCCCTGGGTCAGGAAGAACCCCTAGATTAGGAAATGGCAACCCGCTCCAGTATTCTTGCCTGGAAAATTCGATGGACAGGAGCCTGACAGGCTACAGTCTACATGGTTGCAAAGAGTCTGACAGGACTGAGTGACTGAGCACAGAACACACAAACAGATCAAGCCCTAGTTGAAAAAGCACTCTCTTCTAGAGAGGGAGATAAGCGTGCACAAGGGTACTTAAAATGTAATATTACAGGTACAAATAGAAGAATGTATATCATGAATATTCTAGTATAGGGATGCATTTATGAAAGTAATGAAAATTTACATAAAGAGGTAACTTCTGTTGAGTTTTAAAGGATCATTAGGAATTACAAGTGGTAGAGTATTTGAGAGTGAAGAAAAAGGATAGGTGTACAGGAATGACTTGACCCTTGGAGGATAAATCAGTTCAGTTCAGTTCAGTTGCTCAGTCATGTCTGACCCTTTGTGACCCCATGGATTGCAGCACACCAGGCCTGCCTGTCCATCACCAACTCCCAGAGTTCACTCAATCTCTTGCCAATTGAGTCGAGGATGCACTCCGACTATCTCATCATCTGTCATTCCCTTCTCCTCCTGTATTCAATCTTTCCCAGAATCAAGGTCTTTTTCAATGAGTCAGCTCTTTGGATCAGGTGGCCAAATATTGGAGTTTCAACTTCAGCATCAGTACTTCCAATGAATAGTCAGGACTGATTTCCTTTATTATTATTATTATTTTGTTATTTACCTTTTAATTAGTTATTACAATGAATCAAAAGAATGTCTGGAAGTTCACTCCCATCATTTACATTTTAAGATTACAGGATTAGCCAGAAGGTTTTTTCTAGAAACTGTCCTCAAGCAGGATACATCATTGTTGTACAATCCTAAGGAATGTAGAGGAAAAAAGTTTGTCTTTTCCTCCTCCTTGAGAATTCTAGACCCTCTCTCCTTGAGGACCCCTGGACTTCTTATCAACCAGGCTAGGAATTGACTCTCTCAGTATGCTAATATTATAGCTTATGCTGTTTGAAAGCATATTTCTCACTTTCAGTTCAGTTCAGTTCAGTTGCTCAGTTGTGTCTGACTCTTCACGACCCATGGACTGCAGCATGCCTGGCTTCCCTGTCCATTACCAACTCCCGGAGTGTACTCAAACTCATGTGCATCAAGTTAGTGATGCCATCCAACCATCTCATCCTCTGTCATCCCCTTCGCCTCCTGCCTTCAGTCTTTCCCAGCATCAGAATCTTTTCCAGTGAGTCAGTTCTTTGCATCAGATGGCCAAAGTATTGGAGTTTCAGCTTCAACATCAGTCCTTCCAATGAAATTCAGGAGGACTTGATTTCCTTTAGGATTGACTGGTTGGATCTCCTTGCCATCCAAGGGACTCTCAAGAGTCTTTTTCAACACCACAGTTCAAAAACATCAACTCTTTGGCACTCAGCTTTCTCTATATTCCTTTAGAATGGACTGGTTGGATCCCCTTGCAGTCCAAGGGACTCTGATGAGTCTTCTGCAACATTACAGTTCAAAGAATCAATGCTTCCTTGCTCAGCTTTCTTTATAGTCCAACACTCATAACCATACATGACTACTGGAAACACCATAGCTTCGACTAGATGTATCTTTGTTGACAAAGTAATGTTTCTGCTTTTTAATATGCTGTCTAGGTTGGTCATAACTTTGCTTCGAAGGGGTAAACATTTTTTAATTTCATGCTGCAGTCACCATCTGCAGTGATTTTGGAGCCCCCCAAAATAAAATCTGCCACTGATTCCACTGTTTCCCCATCTGTTTGCTTGAAGTGATGGAATCAGATGCCATGATCTTTTTTTTTGAATGTTGAGCTTTAAGCCAACGTTTTCACTCTCCTCTTTCACTTTCATCTAGAGGCTGTTTAGTTTTTCTACATTTTCTACCATAAGGGTGGTGTCATCTGCATATCTGAGATTATTGATACTTCTCCTGGCAATCTTGATTCCAGCTTGTGCTTCACCAGCCCAGTATTTCTCATGATGTACTCTACATATGAGTTAAATAAGCAGGGTGACAATGTACAGCCTTGATGTACTCCTTTTCTTGTTGAAAACCAATGTGCTGTTCCGTGTCCAGTTCTAACTGTTGCTTCCTGACCTACATATAGATTTATCAGGAGGCAGGTCAGGTGATCTGGTATTCCCATCTCTTTTAGAATTTTCTAGTCTATCTGGATCACAGACTGTGATCTACACAGCCAAAGGCTTTGGTATAGTCAATAAAGCAGAAATAGATGTTTTTCTGGAACTCTCTTGCTTTTTCAATGATCCAGTGGATGTTGGCAATTTGATCTCTGGTTCCTATGTCTTTTATAATTCCAGCTTGAACATATGGAAGTTCACGATTCACTTATTGTTGAAGCCTGGCTTAGAGAATTCTGAGTGTTACTTTACTAGCATGTGAGATGAGTACAATTGTGTGGTAGTTTGAAAATTCTTTAGCATTGCCTTTCTATGGGATTGGAATGAAAACTGATGTTTCCCAGTCCTGTGGCCTCTGCTGAGTTTTCCAAATTTGCTGGCATATTGAGTGCAGCACTTTCAAAGCATCATCTTTTAGGATTTGAAATAGCTCAACTGGAATTTAATCACCTCCACTAGCTTTGTTTTTAGTGATCATGGCATCTGGTCCCATCACTTCAAGGCAAACAGACAGGGAAACAGTGGAAACAGTTGCAGATTTTATTTTTGGAGGCTTCAAAATCATTTCAGATGGTAACTGCAGCATGAAATAAAAAAAAATGTTTACTCTTTAGAAGCTAAGTTGTGACCACCTTAGACAGCATATTAAAAAGCAGAGCTAGAAGAGCTTCCTAGTTCAATTCAGTCGCTCAGTCATGTCCGACTCTTTGCATCCCATGATTGAAACACTCCAGGCTTCCCTGTCCAGCACCACCTACCGGAGTTCACTCAAACTCACTTCCATCCAGTGAGTGATTCTATCCAGCCATCTCACCCTCTGTTGTCCCCTTCTCCTCCTGCCCCCAATCACTGCCAGCATCAGAGTCTTTTCCAATGAGTCAATTCTTCACATGAGGTGGCCAAAGTACTGGAGTTTCAGCTTTAGCATCATTCCTTCCAAAGAACACCCAGGGCTGATCTCCTTTAGAATGAACTAGTTGGATCTCCTTGCAGTCCAGGGGATTGTCAAGAGTCTTCTCCATCACCACAGTTCAAAAGCATCAATTCTCCAATGCTCGGCTTTCTTCACAGTCCAACTCTCACATCCATACATGACCACTGGAAAAACCGTAGCCTTGACTACACGAACCTTTGTTGGCAAAGTAATGTCTCTGCTTTTGAATACGAGGTCTAAGTTGGTCATAACTTTCCTTCCAAGGAGTAAGCATCTTTTAATTTCAGGGCTGCAATCACCATCTGAAGTGATTTTAGAGCCCCCCAAAATAAAGTCTGTCACTGTTTCCACTGTTTCCCCATCTATGTCCCATGAAGTGATGGGACTGGATGCCATGATCTTCGTTTTCTGAATGTTGAGTTTTACGCCAACGTTTTCACTCTCCTCTTGCACTTTCATCAAGAGGCTTTTTAGTTCCTCTCCACTTTCTGCCATGAGGGTGGTATCATCTACATATTTGAGGTTACTGATATTTCTTCCGGCGATCTTGATTCCACCTTGTGCTTCTTCCAGTTCAGCGTTCTCATGATGTATTCTGCATATAANCGCCAACGTTTTCACTCTCCTCTTGCACTTTCATCAAGAGGCTTTTTAGTTCCTCTCCACTTTCTGCCATGAGGGTGGTATCATCTACATATTTGAGGTTACTGATATTTCTTCCGGCGATCTTGATTCCACCTTGTGCTTCTTCCAGTTCAGCGTTCTCATGATGTATTCTGCATATAAGTTAAATAAGCAGGGTGACAATATATAGCCTTGATGTACTCCTTTTCCTATTTGGAACCAGTCTGTTGTTCCATATCCACTTCTAACTGTTCCTTCCTGACTTGCATAAAGGTTTCTCAAGAGGCAGGTCAGGTGGTCTGCTATTCCCATCTCTCTCAGAATTTTCCACAGTTTATTGTGATCCACACAGTCAAAGATTTTGTCATAGTCAATAAAGCAGAAATAGATGTTTTTCTGGAACTCTCTTGTTTTTTCCATGATCCAGCGGATGTTGGCAATTTGATCTCTGGTTCCTCTGCCTTTTCTGAAACCAGCTTGAACATCAGGAAGTTCACAGTTCACATATTGCTGAAGCCTGGCTTGGAGAATTTTGAGCATTATTTTACTAGCGTTTGAGATGAGTGCATTTGTGTGGTATTTTGAGCATTCTTTGTCATTAGCTTTCTTTGGGATTGGAATGAAAACTGACCTTTTCCCGTCCTGTGGCCACTGTTGACTTTTCCAAATTTGCTGGCATATTGAGTGCAGCACTTTCACAGCATCATCCTCCAGGATTTGAAGTAGCTCAACAGAAATTCCATCACCTCCACTAGCTTTGTTCGTCGTGATGCTTTCTAAGGCCCACTTGACTTCACATTCCTTGATGTCTGGCTCTAGGTGAGTGATCACACCATTGTGATTATCTTGGTCATGAAGATCTTTTTTGTACAGTTCTTCTGTGTATTCTTACCACCTCTTAATATTTTCTGCTTCTGTTAGGTCCATACCATTTCTGTCCTTTATTGAGCCCATCTTTGCCTGAGATGTTCCCTTGGTATCTCTAATTTTCTTGAAAAGATCTCTAGTCTTTTCCATTCTCTTGTTTTCCTCTATTTCTTTGCATTGATCACTGAGGAAGGCTTTCTTATCTCTTCTTGCTATTCTTTGAAACTCTGCATTCAGATGCTTATATTTTTCCTTTTCTCCTTTGTTTTTCACTTCTCTTCTTTACACAACTATTTGTAAGCCCTCCCCAGACAGCCATTTTGCTTTTTTGCATTTCTTTTCCATGGGAATCGTCTTGATCCCTGTCTCCTGTACAATGTCACGAAGCTCAGTCCATAGTTCATCAGGCACTCTTTGAGATCTAGTCCCTTAAATCTATTTCTCACTTCCACTTTATAATCATAAGGGATTTAAAATAGCTCAACTGGAATTCCATCACCTCCACCAGCTTTGTTCATTGTTATTCTTTCTAAGGCCCACTTAACTTCGCTTTCCAGGATGTCTGGCTCTAGGTGAGTGATCACACCATGGTGATTATCTGGGTCATGAAGATTCTCTTTTGTATAGTTCTTCAGTGTATTCTTGCCACCTCTTCTTAATATCCTCTGCTTCTGTTAGATCCTTACCATTTCTGTCCTTGAGTTCATGAAACAGTAAGACCAGTTCTTAAATACAATGCTAAGGCACTTTGCTTATTTTCTACAAAAATGGAGAATTTGAACAAAAATAACAGTGGTTAAGTATTAAGTGATAATTATTTCGGCTGAATTCCCAGTGTGACCTTGCATAAGTCACTTTTTCTTTGCTTTGGTTCTTTGAAAACAAAGCAACTGGGAAAAACAATTCTATATGCCTCAATGAATTATTGTAGGAGTAAGCGAGTTATTACATAAAAAGCATTTAATCTGGTTCATAGCAATCCCACAATAAGGGTTGCTTATTATTTCTGTAGTTACCATTGAAAGCTTTTAAGCAAGAGAGTGAAGCAGGTAAGCAAATTTTCCCAGGTAATTTGAACATCATTGCAGTTGAATCAACAGAAAACTAAAGTCATTGGGTAAAAAAGAAAAATAATCAATCAGTGCTATACAGCTGTTCCAAAGTCCACCTCTCACAAATATTTTATTCCCCCCTCCTACTTTCAGGTTAACTGGTATAATTGATTGTTAAGTGTCCTCTAGGTGATGGCACCCTTCTCCAGTACTCTTGCCTGGAAAATCCCATGGACAGAGGAGCTTGGTAGGCTGTGGTCCATGTGGTCGTGAAGAGTCGGACACGGCTGAGTGAACTCCCTTTCACTTTTCACTTTCATGGATTGGAGAAGGAAATGGCAACTCACTCCAGTGTTCTTGTCTGGAGAATCCTAGGGATGGGGTAGCCTGGTTGGCTGCTCTCTATGGGGCACACAGAGTTGGACATGACTGAAGTGACTTAGCAGTAGCAGCAGGTGTAATTCAGTAAAAGCTCTTTCTTTTTAGATAGTTATATTTACAAAGCAAGTTCTTCATCATTTTCATAGTTTAAGTCCCAAAGTGAGGACACTGTCTTTCTACCTTACAAAAATTTTTTCAAAGAAAGGTCTTGGGGTCATACATATACACTCTCAGCTGAAAACAAATAAACAACTCTTAAAAAAATTTTTTTTTTGTTTTATATTGGAGTATAGCTGATTTACAGTTATATTAGTTTCAGGTGTCCTGTTGAGTGTTTCAGTTATACGTGTACATATATCCATTCTTTTGGGGATTCTTTCCACATTTAGGTTATTACAGATTACTAACCAGAGTTCCCTGTGTTATACAGCAGTTCCTTATTGAGTATTTTATACATGGTAGTGCATATCTGTTAATCCCAACTCCTAATTTATCCTCCCCCCTTCCCCTTTGATAACCATAAGTTTATTTTTGAAGTCTGTTAGCCTATTTCTGTTTTGCAAATAAATTCACTTGTATCATTTTTTTGTTGTTGTTTTGTTTTGTTTCACACATGATATTTTACATGTTTCAATGCCATTCTCCCACATCATCCCACCCTTGTCTTCTCCCACAGAGTCCAAAAGACTGTTCTATAAATCTGTGTGTCTTTTACTCTCATACAGGTTTATCATTACCTTCTTTCTAAATTCCACATATAGGTGCTAGTATACTGCATTGGTATTTTTCTTTCTGGTTTACTTCACTTGGTATAATAGGCTCCATTTTCATCCACCTCATAAGAACTGATTCAAATGTATTCTTTTTAATGGCTGAGTAATACTCCATTGTGCATATGTACCACAGCTTTCTTTTCCATTCATCTGCTGATGGACATCTAGTTTGCTTCCATGTCCTGGCTATTATAAACAGTACTGTGATGAACATTGGGGTACATGTATCTCTTTCAAGTCTGGTTTCCTCAGTGTGTATGCCCAGCAGTGGGGTTGCTGGGTCATAAGGCAGTTCTATTTCCAGTTTTTTAAGGAGTCTCCACAGTGTTCTCCATAGTGGCTGTACTAGTTTGCATTCCTACCAACAGTGTAAGAAGGTTCCCTTTTCTCCCACCTTCTCCAGCATTTATTGCTTGTAGACTTTTGGATTGCAGCCATTCTGACTGGTGTGAAATGGTACCTCATTGTGGTTTTGATTTGCATTTCTCTGATAATGAGTGATGTTGAGCATCTTTTCATGTGTTTGTTAGCCATCTGTATGTCTTCTTTGGAGAAATGTCTATTTAGTTCTTTGGCCCACTATCAAGAAGCATTTAACAGGAGGCTTCCTGTGTGCTGTTTTGGATCCATCAGGAATCCTCTGTTCCTTGTTAATTACTGAATATTCAGGAATTAAGAGGAGAGCCAAGCCTCTCCTGGGACTGAAGAATCCAGGCATTCCCTTTGTTAGTTTTTCTATACAGTGATAAGTACCCTCTTCCTTTTTATGAACCATGTGGTAAAAGTGGTTATTTACAGCTCTATCTTTCATATGGATGACCTCATGTTTTCTTGATAACTTGTAAGTTTTGATTTTATCTCTGCTGAAAATAGTTAACTTTGAAGACAATATAAATACCTACACAATGTTGACTAAAACACCTTTGCTCTCTCAGAGCTTTGGTCCCCATGTCTTTCTCTCTCTTTTTCACTCTCGCTCTTTTTCAGGCTGATCCCCTGGAGCACAGAGGCTCTCTGAGTTCACTTTCCTGCCCAGGCTTCTAAGACCCTCTTGAGAAGGTGGCCTGCACCTTCACCCCATCAAGAAGGCACCTGAGGCCTCCGTGAACAGAGCAAGCCCTGTGTAGGGGCTTTATTGGCTTTCTGTGTAAACCAAGGAATATCCGCCTCTTTCTCTTTTTTACTTTCTTATCATCGACTCTGGACCACCAGGTTCTGGTCCATTAAAGGACCTCAACAGCCAACTTTTTGATTGAATATTTTATTTTTTTGGAATTGAGCTACAGGAATTGCTTGTATGTTTTTGAGATTAATTTTTTGTCAGTTGCTTCGTTTGCTATTATTTTCTCCCATTCTGAAGGCTGTCTTTTCAGCTTGCTTATAGTTTCCTTTGTTGTGCAGAAGCTTTTAATTATTAAAAGCAGCAAGGGAAAAACAACAAATAACACCAGGGGATTCCCATAAGGATAACAGCTGATCTTTCAATAGAAACTCTTCAAGCCAGAAGGGAATGGCAGGGCATACTTAAAGTGATGAAAGAAAATAACCTATAGCCCAGATTACTGTACCCGGCAAGGATCCCATTCAAATATGAAGGAGAAATCAAAAGCTTTTACAGACAAGCAAAAGCTGAGATAATTCAGCACCACCAAACCAGCTCTCCAACAAATGCTAAAGGATTTTCTCTAGACAGGAAACACAGAAAAGATGTATAAACTCGAATCCAAAACAATAAAGTAAATGGCAATAGGATCATACTTTTCAATAATTGCCTTAAATGTAAATGGGTTGAATACCCCAACCAAAAGACAAAGACTGGCTGAATGGATACAAAAACAAGACCCGTATATATGTTGTCTACAAGAGACTCACCTCGAACCAAGGGACACACTATAGACTGAAAGTGAAGGGCTGGAAAAAGACATTGCATGCAAACAGAAACCAAAAGAAAGCAGAAGTAGCAATACTCATATCAGATAAAATAGACTTTAAAACAAAGTCTGTGAAAAGAGACAAAGATGGACACTACATAATGATCAAAGGATCAATCCAAGAAGGAGATATAATAATCATAAATATGAATGCACCCGACATAACTCTTTTTAAAAAATAAGGCAAGTATCAAGTGAACAAAATGCATGATCTATTATAACTTCGAGGTCACTCAGTGTATCAGATTGCATGTAAAATAAAAAACACTGAAGAAAATTTAGCTAGGACTTTGATCAAAGTCAAAGGAAAAGTCAAAGTCAAAGGTCAAAGTCAAAGTCAAGGACTTACCTGGAGACTCAGAGGGTAAAGCATCTGTCTGCAATGCAGGAGACCCGGGTTCGATCTCTGATTTGGGAAGATCCTGAAAGGTTGTTGTTGAATTACATCACCAGGATTCTTGTCCCTGAAGGAGAAGAATTCAATCCGGGGCCAGAGAGGAGGCTTGATTGCTCAGAGCTTTTGTGTAATAAAGTTTAATTAAAGTATAAAAGAGATAGAGAAAGCTTCTGACAAAGGCATCAGAAGAGGACAGAAAGAGTACACCTTTGTTAGTGTTCAGTTCAGTTCAGTCACTCAGTCGTGTCCGATTCTTTGTGACCCCATGGCCACAGCATGCCAGGCCTACTTGTCCATCACCAACTCCCAGAGTTCACTCAGATTCATGTACATCAAGTCAAAGATGCCATCCAGCCATCTCATCCTCTGTCGTTCCCTTCTCCTCCTGCCCCCAATCCCTCCTAGCACCAAAGTCTTTTCCAATGAGTCAACTCTTCACATGAAGTGGCCAAAGTACTGGAGTTTCAGCTTTAGGATCATTTCTTCCAAAGAAACCCAGGGTTGATCTCCTTCAGAATGGACTGGTTGGATCTCCTTGCAGTCCAAGGGACTCTCAAGAGTCTTCTGCAACACCGCAGTTCAAAAGCATCAATTCTTTGCTGCTCAGCCTCCTTCACAGTCTAACTCTCCCATCCATACATGACCACTGGAAAAACCATTGCCTTGACTAGACAGACCTTAGCTGGTGAAGTAATGTCTCTGCTTTTGAATATGCTATCTAGGCTGGTCATAACTTGTCTTCCAAGGAGTAAGCGTCNGCTGCTCAGCCTCCTTCACAGTCTAACTCTCCCATCCATACATGACCACTGGAAAAACCATTGCCTTGACTAGACAGACCTTAGCTGGTGAAGTAATGTCTCTGCTTTTGAATATGCTATCTAGGCTGGTCATAACTTGTCTTCCAAGGAGTAAGCGTCCTTTAATTTCATGGCTGCAGCCACCATCTGCACTGATTTTGGAGCCCCCCAAAATAAAGCCTGACACTATTTCCACTGTTTCCCCATCTATTTCCCATGAAGTGATGAGACTGGATGCCATGATCTTCATTTTCTGAATGTTGAGTTTTAAGCCAACTTTTTCACTCTCCACTTTCACTTTCATCAAGAGACTCTTTAGTTCNCTGACTCGATGGATGTGAGTCTGAGTGAACTCCGGGAGTTGGTGATGGACAGGGAGGCCCGGCATGCTGCTATTCATTTGGTCGCAAAGCGTCGGAAGTCTGAGCTACTGAATTGAACTGAACTCAATCCTTGTAAAGAGCAGGTCTATTTAAATAATTTACAGAATTAGCCAGAAGGTTAATCCAGAGACTGTCCTCAGGCAGGATACATTATTGTTATATAATCCTAAGGAAAGTAGAGAAGGAAAAAAAAGTTTGTCCTTTCTTCCTCCTTGAGAATTCCAGACCCCTCTCTCCTCAGGGACTCCTACACTTCTTATCAACCTGCCTAGGAAATGAGTCTCTTGATCCCCTGGAGAAGGAAATGGCAACCCACTCCAGTATTCTTGCCTGGAAAATCACATGGATGGAGGAGTCTGGTAGGCTACAGTCGCGGGGTTACAAAGAGTTGGATTTGACTGAGTGACTTCACTTTTGATCAAAGTAAAAAAAAAAAAAGTTTTATCATCACTCAAGATTAATGTTGGAATTACATTCAGAGGTTTATTGGAATTCCGCTTTTTCTTTTGTTTAACCTATCTTTATTGTTTCCAGCCCCCCATTGCTTTAATGTTGCAAGAAAAGAACAGAAAAATCTAAACTTCAGTAGTTGTTACAGCAGCTGCACTGCATGTATTGAATGTATCTGGGCAGAAGTCTGTGTCTCAGTTCCACCGAGAGGCTGCTGTCTTCAAACTGAGCCAAAATCTGAGCTAGCCAAAGAACTAAAGATGAGTGGATTTCAAAGGGAAAGGAAGAAGAAATCATCCTAGAAACTTGGGGTCAGCATTCCAGGAGAAGAGCCTCTATGTAAATCAGACAAGGCTAACCCTCTCCACAGGGTCACTGCTGGGGGCGCAAGTCAGCCGAGCGACCTCTGAATTTGGCTCCTAAGGCATGCAGTCTCTTTCTCCTTTGTCCTCTTGGAGTCTGCAGAGCTGGGTGATGCACTGACTCAGCAGCAGAGATTCTGAAAATGACTGTTTTGTTTTCGCTAAGGATGGCCCTGTGGAGTCTAGCACTGAAGGTCACTAGCAAATTCTTTTCCTAGCTCTTGGTTTGAAAGAATTTGCCTTTCAGGGCTTGAAAATTAAAGTCAGAGAACTCGACAAGCAAGATGAAGATGTTGTAGACTTGTCCCCCTTGCTGAGAGAAACAGACCTGTAAACAGACCTTGGTCATTTCCTTCCTTATTCATTTTACATAATGCAACTACCTAATACAACTTCTGTATATAATAACGACTGTTAGTGGTTTAACTCTCACTGTGGACAGAGGAGCACAGGGGGAATGATACAGTCTCTCTCTCTCTTTGTCTTTTGAGTTTGCTGCTGTTTGGTCCACTATGATTTTCAAAGGCTTTGTAAACTGAACTTTCATTCTATTAAAACTATCCTTTCTTCTTTCATTCTGATTCTTAAAATACAACACACCATTGTCTATAGAAATTATGTACAATATTAGCTACATGCCATTAGTCATAGATACTGATGGATACATTTTCTGACTTACATGCAAAATAAATAGAGGGAGACAAAAAGATTCCAGGCGTTTGTATTTTTTTTTAACATTTTTTCCGTCTATTACAAAATAATACATATTGATTATTAAAGATTTAGAAAATTCTGAAAAACAGAAGAAAGATAAAGAATAGCTGCCATCATCTTACTGTCCTGTGATAAACAAAATGTAATTTGTATATTTCTTAGGGGCAGGAACCACAGGTTACTTTGAAATCTTCAATACGGAACTCAACACAGAGTCTTGTATAGATGAGGACATCTGTTACTCTATGGAATGAAAAATACGTCCATATACAGAATGAGTGGGGCTTCCCTGGTAGCTCAGTGGTAAAGAATCCACCTGCAAATGCAGGAGACATAGGTTCAGTCCCTGGGTCAGTAAGATCCCCCTGCAGAAGAAAATGGCAACCCACTTCAATATTCTTGCCTGGGAAATCCCATGNAATGAAAAATACGTCCATATACAGAATGAGTGGGGCTTCCCTGGTAGCTCAGTGGTAAAGAATCCACCTGCAAATGCAGGAGACATAGGTTCAGTCCCTGGGTCAGTAAGATCCCCCTGCAGAAGAAAATGGCAACCCACTTCAATATTCTTGCCTGGGAAATCCCATGACAGAGACTAGAAGGTTACAGCCCATGGCCTTGTGAAAGAGTCAGCCATGACTTAATAACTAAACAGCAACACACAGAATAAATATGCCTGGGTTCCACCTGAGACCCACTACCTCAGATTTTTTTTGTGTGTGTATGTGTGATGGCCTAAGTGGCAGTATAAAAAGGAAATTCCACAAAGGATTCTGCCAGGATTCCAAAGCAATAGATTCAGTACTCTAAAAACAACTTTTAAGTAAAATTAGAGGTTTTTGTTGCCAAAAAAAAAAAAAGAGGGTATACAAACAGTACATAATAATACTTTTCCCCAACTGCTGAATTTGCTGCTCAAGCCAGCAGAAGTTACTGCACACATTTGAAATTTATTGTTTTCTGCACTGAGAGCTTACCCTCCATCTTCTTGAACAAGTCATGACCTATGACTACGCTTAATGACTCCATTTCTAGTTTTTTTTTTTTTTTTTTTAAGTTGTCTGTTCAATGTGCTACTTACTCCAGCACCTAAAAGCAAGTTTTAAATACGATTACATACTTTGAACAATTGGCTGCACCATGTTCCAAATGCTTCTTCCAGCTTCTTAGACTTTAGTTTCCCACTAAATTCTGTCTGGTTTGGGTTTTGGCCTTTCTCAGCCTTCCTCTCTGGAATTTTTATCTCCTGCCTTGGACAGTGGGACCACCAGCTAGGATGACAGTCTGGCCTTTCTTTGCCCACAGGGACCTTAGAAGTTGGAGACAAGATCATAAAGAACTATTTAATTAAACTGCTTTAGGACTTTTGCTTCATTTCAGAGGCTCTTTTTTTTTTTTTTTTAAGATTATCTATTCAGGTCTGTAATGCACACTTCTATTCATCCATTCAACAAATACTGACTGAGTGTTGTTTATGTCCTGGATACTGTTTGACATTCTGGCGGATTCATGTTTGATGTATGGCAAAATCGATACAATATTGTAAAGTAAAAAATAATAATAATAATAATAATAAAAAAGAAAAAAAAAGAATATCAGAAAAAAAGAGTGAATAAAGCTTGCAAAGACCTTGCTCCCAAGTGTCTTACAATCTAGTGGCAGATAATTGAAAACAAATATGTCAGTTGGTATCCTTCAGGAGTGACATATGGAGGTCCACAGACAGTCCACTGAAGGTGACAGTCGTCATGGCACTGCTAGGTGGATCTCATTGAGCCAACATTTGTGTGCATCTCATGTGCCGGAGGCTGTGCAGTGACTTCAATAAATGTTATCATAGTAAGTCCTTATTAAAATCTTAAGAAAGAAGTGTTATCTGCACTTCATACCTGAGGCTGAGCAAAGTGCCAAGGCTATTATCTAGTAAATGTTAGAAATTGCAGTGTTCTAATGCTTCATTCTCTCACGTGTGCTGTTCTACCCAGGCTGCCTCACTTTACATTTCTTGCCTGTGTAGTTTCAGAAATTATGTTCTCTCTTTTCTTCAGTTGCCTGGGTATCTATTTTCTAGCTGTAGTTTAGGAAAGCTTCCTGGAAACTTGTCTTGATAGCCTCTTTCCCATCTTCCAATGGCTTTAGTCTTCCTTCTCTTTCTTAGGTGACTTATACATGTTTCTAATGTTTGTCTCTAATAACGGCCTGTGAGCTCTAAAGCAGGAACAGATTTTTTTTTTTTAATGCCTTTAGCCCCAGGAAACAATCCAGTTCTTGGCATCTAGTGATTTTATTGATTAAGAATTAAATGCATGAAGGCATAATCCCTGCTTTTAGACATATATCATAAACTTCTGGGGCCGGGGAGGCAACATCAATCTAGGCAATTAGACTGAGTGTGTTGTTGTTGTTGTTGCTGTTGTTGTTGAGTCACTAGGCCACGTCTGACTCTTTTGTGACCCCATGAATTATAGCCCCACCAGGTTGGTCTGCCTGGTGGAATTTCCCTGGCAAGAATACTCAATAGGGTTGCCATTTCCTTCCCCAGGGGATCTGCCCAACACAGGGATCAAACTGAGTCTCTGGTATTGGCAGTTGAATTAGTTACCACTGAACCACCTGGGAAATGCAGACTGAGTATAATACTGGTTAATGAGGCTGTATAGGAGAGTTCTATGGTGATTGTAAAAATCTTGACTTCATCTGAAGATATCCAAACTCAAATTTTAAATAAAACAACAAGCCAGTTTAAAAAAAAAAAAAAAAAGTCTACAGGAGAGAATAGGCTTGTGGGATACAGTTTTCTTCTCCTGCCTTATGTAGTTTATAATCTGGTTAAGGGGAACACATCCTAAGAGAAACAAGGAAAGGCTAGATTAATCAATCAGATGAGGGTTATCATCGAGCTTCCCCATTCAGCAGTGCACTAAGGGGACAGAGCAGATTAATTACTGGAATGGGTCACAAGCGACTTCTTTAAGAGGCTTCTATGGCCACAAGATCTTTCTGTCCTTTACTTAGCATGCTCTTTATTCAGTGGCTGCCACAGTGCCCTAGGGCAGTGGGAGAGCTGACACAGCTTCCAAAGATGGTGTTGCTGCTGTTAAATAGTTACTAGAAGCTAGATCACAATTTTATTATCCAGTGCAATAAGCTGGGCTTTCCATGTAGCTTGGTGGTAAAGAATACACCTGCCAATTCAGGAGACACAGAAGATGTGGATTTGATCCCTGGGTCAGGAATATCCCCTGGTGTAGAAAATGGCAACCCACTCCAGTATTCTTGCCTGAAAAATCCCATAGGCAGAGGAGCCTGGTGGACTACAGTTCATAGGGTCACAAAGAGTTGGACACAATTGAGCACGCATACACAGATCACAATTTTATTATCCAGTGCAACAAGCAGTAGAAAGCCTCAGCAGAAGGGACAACTCTGTTCAAAGACTCTTAACTAGATATGGGTGGGACTTTAGACTTTCACTTTCACTTTCTTTAACTTGGAGCTTCCCTTGTGGCCCAGTTGGTAAAGAATCCACCTGCAATGTGGGGAGTGGGTTTGGTCCCTGGGTTGGGAAGATGCCCTGGAGAAGGGAACGGCTACCCACTCCAGTATTCTGGCCTGGAGAATTCCATGGACTGTATAGTCCATTGGGTTGCAAAGAGTCAGTTATGGCTGATCAATTTTCGTTTTTACTTCTTTCACTTTGGAGATCATTTAAATCCTGAAGAATTATAGTTTTTGCTTTGGCTTACATAGGTGGTCTGTATCAGAGCCCAAATCAAAACTTAAGTCCCTAGATGTCCATGTGCTTTTTCACATGACCTGAAGTGGAGAAATTAATGCTCTGACCACTCACCTTCAGTTGAATCTCACCCTTCAGTTGAGTCCTTTGTAAAGGGTGTTCTACAGAGCCTCATGAAGGCCCCAGGCCACGGAGGGTGGGGGCAGGACTCAGAGCCACTCTAGATTTTATGTTTCAAATATTGGGCTTCTACCAATTTTAGAAAATGAAAGCCTTTTAGTATTGTTTAAAACAATACAAAGAAAATAAAATCTCAGTCATCACTCAGCTTGGCCAAACCTTAACATTTCACTGTACTGTGATTTCCTTCTTTCCTTCCCTCCCTCTGCTTCCTCCTCTTCATCCCTCCATTCTTTCCTCCCTCCTTTGACTCTTTCTTTTTCTTCTTACTTCTTTATTCCTTTCCATTTCTCTCCCTTCTTCCTTCTTTCTTTTTCCCTTTTAAAAATACACCCATTACAGATTTGGACAGAGGCCCCGTTTTAGTCCCCTGATTTCCTTCCCAGAATTAACCTCTATACTCAGTTGGTATTTTTCATACCTTGACCCATTTCATAACCTAATTATATATGTTTAGGCCTGAACAACGTATAGCACTTTTTATGCAGGTTTGCACAGTCTTTAAACATGGTGTCTGTTGCTTGTTTCAGTTTGTTTGTTTTTTGAGGGGTTTTGTTTTTCTTTCTGAGATGAAAGTTAACATACCAGATATTTATAAGGGAAATTTGGGGGCTCACATCTGTGGAAGGGTGAAAAAGGAAGCAAGATAGAGCAGAGAGAAGTTAACCTGCAATGCAATTCTGATAAATACTTTCAAGATTCCATTCTTTTCCAACCAGAACCCTCGTCTAGGCACAACAGACCTGCTTTGTTTGAGTTTACCTTTCTTTGGAGCTTGGCTATTCCTAAAATTAATTCCTGAGTCCTGTCCTCAGCTTTCTCTTTCTTTTCATTGAAGGGAATGAGAGTTTTCTATATGCTACAGTGTAGCTTTTAATCACCAATTAAACCACTCTCAGCTCTCTTCACCTTTCTGCAAGGCTTTAGTTGAGTTTAGCAAGAGTTACATAATTCTACCGCTGTTGTAGATACTACTTCCTTCATTATCATCCATTTCCTTTCATTGATGAGCCATCATAGTTCACTGTCTTTAAATACTTTAAGAGTTAAACTGCTACCTTGTGCCAGGGCAATCTGTGCTCTATTTACTACCAATAATGGGGCCCTGATTTAATTATCCTGGACTTAACTTGAGCTGTGTATAACAGTTTATTGTTTTTTAATTACAAGCAGATGTATTAATGGGTCTGTGACCAGAGAGCAGTTCTTATGTGGAGTTAATTTATATTTTATATCTACAATTCTCATTCTATGAGTGGATTCAGCCCAAGTACTTTCTGTAGTTTTGGACCAATGAGACAGCTGGAGATCAGCTTAGAAATCATAACAGTAAGCTTACGCAAGCCACCTCTGTTTATATCAAACTTAAAAGAATTCAACAAATGGTATTTTTATAATGCCATCAGTTATCAGTTTGACATGCTCTTTTAAACTACACACTTTAAAGTTTTAGGAGCCTAATTTATCTTAGCTGGCAAAATTCAATGAAGGTGAAGCTAGAAGGGTGGTCATGGAGGCATTCAGCCACTTTGGTCTATTTTGTTCTGATCTGAGAAACTCTGAACTCTTTTTCTCCCACTCAGATTTGCACATTAATTTCTAGTAATTAAAGGCAATGCCATTTGTTCTAGAATTTTGTTTGTTGGTTAAGATTTTAGTAAGCTCACTGTCTTTGTTTCTCCCTGGTTCCTTGCACTATAAATTTCATCAAGCTATCTTAGACACATGGAGTTTCAGGGAGGATTAAATGGAATTTTTCATGGAAGAAATTAAATTCAAGGTAAACCAGGGCTTTACACATCCAAATCCATGTTCCAATATTACGGTCTGAAGGGCAAACTCTGCTTACTCTGGTCTGCTAGGATTATGTGACTTATCAGCTGTTACTGTTGTTTTATCAGTGAGAAATGGTTCATGTATATACACTGGTGACTCTGGAACATTTAATATTAAAGATTATCTTGATAATAGGAAATTTCTATTTTTGAAAATGTATACCCATTTCCACTTGTGCACTGCAAAGATTTTGTCAAATAACTGAATATAAGGAATGAGTTGAAAACTTCCTGACATATCAGAAAAATGTTAGCCCTTATTAACATTCTTGAGAGAAAGGAAAAGTGACTACATATAGGTAATCTTTTGTATAAAGCTTAAAAATTAATTTATAATAGATATGAAATAGCATGGGTTTAGCTGAGAGGTTAGAAAATCCCCCTAACCCATAAATTTAGGAATTATGCACCAGTTTTAATAATGTCTAACTCACCAGAAATTTTTCATTGGTGAGATGTTTCTCTGTGGCTCATAGAAGGGCTGAGTTTATATTCTAGTGTAGTCAATGAAGCAGAAGCAGAATGAGATTTCAGCCCATCATGGGCTCTCATTTGGGATGTGCGGATACCAGGCCAATAAGCTGATAAACCACTGGCAAATTGCAACATGGCTGACTTTGGCCATGCCAAATCAGGAAACTCAGTTATTGTACACCATTGCTCATTTATTCTTGGAGTTGTCAACTCTATTTCCAAAGAACCTAGCAATTTTGCAGTTCAGTTTAGAGAATCATTTATAACATTCCCGGTGCTAGAACAGAACATTGATCATGCCTCGAGGTAAGAGCAGAATCAGTGACCAGGTATCTGTCAACAGTGTGTTTGCCTGAAGCTCTGTGGGCTCCTGGAAGGATCATTCTTCTACCAGCACTTGTCATGTCTGTTAGAATTATGTTTTGGTTCTACTGTCCTGTTAGACTCTGAACTCTTGAACAAGAAATAAAAAAATACAAAAATGATTTACACAAGCTGTGAAAAAAGTAGTTACAAATAATAGGTTTAAGTTCTGGAAATTAGGTCTTAAAATAAATACAAACTTTTTTTTTCAGTTTTATTGTAATATAATTGAAATACAACATTGTGTACATTTAAGGTATGCAGCATAATTATTTGGCTTGCATATATTGTGAAATGATTGCCACAATAAGTTTACTTAACATCCATCATCTCATATAGATGCAAAAAAGAGGACAAAATGTTTTTTTCCTTGTGTAAAAGTTATTTTACTAGGATGTTCTCTAAAAAGTAGGTTTTTATTTAATGCATCTTGATAAACAAAGGCCAGTTCCAGAGCTGAGCCAAATTCTCTTAAACTCTAATGTTATTACTTTGAGGAGTAATCGGCCCAGCACTCTACACACATTTTATAAGGCTCATAAAATAATCTGTCCCCTGAGCCCCTGGCATTCAGGCATCCAAGTGCATGTGATTTGGTCATATTTGCACAGAAGAATCCTACATGCTTTGAGTGATGTTGCCATTTGCTGGAGTGCTCAGCAGTCCAGTTCTTCCACCCAGTTGCAACCAATTTCACTGATCACTAACTCTGGCTTAGCTTCACTCTCATAAATTTAATAATTCACTTGGCAGGTGCAGAGCAGACAGATCTCAAAAAATAAGGTGCAGATTGTTGCAAGAGCCAGGAAAAAGACTCCCTGATTTTTTACTAGCTTTTGGATTCTGACATTTAATTTGGATAAAGGGATGACACAGTAGTTTAGGTTGCTCAGACAAAAGATACTTTTTTCAGTTCTTCAATTTTTATTCTTCATTTCCCCTGTGAAATGACTCCAATCTGTGGAATTCACTTAAGACTCATGGATATCAATAGGTTGTTAAACGTGTCCAGTCAATGGACCACAGCACTGGGCTAGTGAAGAGGAGCAGCAGAGCTTAACTTTCTGTTGCCCCTTGACATTCCTGAGGTCACGTGCAACTGCAGTCATACAGAGACTTGGTTTGTATCATACAACACACACATAGCCAGATTGTATGGATCAATATCTCAGCTGTTTTTGCTAGCTGATTACTCTTTGGCGTGTTATTCAGCCTCCTTGTGTCTTATTTTTTTATTTTGAGAAATTGACATTTCCTCTCATTGTGTATGAGGATTGAACAAGCAAACAGATATCAAGTGGTTTAAAAAAGTGCCAGGCATATAAAATGCTATCAATGAATGTTAATTCATTAAAAGTGTTATCGTCACTCTCACATAAAGACCTTTCATGTATAATTTTTCTGCACAGCCAAAAATTGATCTGCATGTTTTTTAAACATGTTTTTTAGTAGGTAAGATGTTTACAGGGTAAAAACCCACACAAAACTAAAATAAGTTTAGTCTTCTTCTCATTTCTGGCCCCGTGTACATTCTGTCTTTTCAGAGGTTCTTTTGTTTCTTACATATCTTCCAAAGATATCTATATGTAGCAGTGAATTTACTTAAATACTCTACCTAGAATTTTTAAATATATTTTGAATAAAAAAGGAAGACTATTCTCTCCAAGGGAAAATTAAATTTGTCTCATTTGTATTATGTATTATTATTATTTTATTAATCAAATTAATAGCAATCATAATTTGATAATAGCTGTCTTTTTGTGTAGCAGTAACTCTGCTAAGTTCTAAACCAAAAGTACTTGACTTAGTACCTGCAATACCCATCAGAGATGACTATTATTATTATCCTCACAGGACACATGAAAAAACTGTCATTAAGAAATGCTAAAGTTTTGAAGATCTAGTAGGTTGCAGAGCTGAATTTTGAAACCTGTGCACAAAGAATTCAAGAAAGTTACAGTAGAAGAAACTAATCTACCTATCTCAGATTTCTTCTTTGGAAATCTTCCCTTTGATTCTTTTTCCTCCATTACATGTCTTGACCTGGAAGAAAGTGCCCCACAGTCTGGACTGCTCACACAGCCTGTACTTCAGTTCATCCTGTACCTTGTCTATCATTCAGCCATCTGAAAATTCCACTTTTACCAAGTCTGGGTAGTTTGTAGTTAGTTGCCTGACTTATAGCATACAGTCCTATCCCTCTTTGAATCTGAGAATATTTTGAGTTCCCAGAAGGCAGGTGTTGTGTCTTTTATTTACTCTCCCTAGCGCTCAGGGCATTTGCCAGCACATACTTGACACAGAGCAAGTGATGGCTGAATGAACCCATGGATGCATGCCCGTGATATTATTTTCTAAGATTTGGGTTCAGGAGAACAATGGCAAATTCCCTGATGTTAGAGAAGTGTAAATGGAAAATGGAAAATTCTGGTCCATGAAACATTTTTAGCAAATCTCAGGGACCTAAAGCCCTAGGTAGGATTATATTTAAAGCTACAATGTGTGCTACAATGTGTGTACATGTGAGAACAGCTTCTCTGAGCCAGAAACGTCTTTTGATGTGTCATGGAACAGTCCTCAGGAGTACACTTTTGAGCTGAAGGTTCGAAACATTGTTGTGTTTATTGAATTTGTAGTGCTTGTTGAATTTGTAGTGTCTCCGAGTCCTTTTGTCTTGAAAACTACTGAAAGACTGATCTCACTAGGCAACTGAGTCAGGGCAGTTTCTGAGATCTGTTAGCGTGATTTCTTATTTGTTTTTGAGGAGGAAGTTTGGGTTTTCAGGAACTGGAGGAAAGATTGAGGGTTACAGTGGAAGGATTTTCAAATGAGTTTCAGACATAAATGACAAGTGGAAAATGATGAAATAGGAGTTGTGTCCAGCTGCTGGCCTCGGTCTCCTCTCTGTTCTCCAGCTTCAGCACAACCCTTTGGTACTCAGGAAAGGCCCCTTGGTACCCATGCAGTCCCTTCCTCTTCTGTATGAGAACTTGCCTTCAGACAATTGCCTATAAAATTCCAGCATACTTATGTGTGGTTGACCAGTAGTTGTAAGGGCAAATGTAACAAATTATAAATGAGAGGTTTAATTCTCCCTGTTGAAAATAAAGGAAGAGACTTCACACCCCTCCCTTTTCCCAGAGCATTTACTTTAGAAACCTTGCAATTTTAAGTTATTTTTCCATCTCATTGAAATGTATGTAAATCATTTTAAAGGTAAATACATTTCAAAAATCCATCTTTTTGAAATGTATGTAAATCTTGCCAAAAATGTCTCTCTCAAAAGTCTGGGAATCGTCTCTTTCAAATGTAACCACTTAAGGAAGATGACACTCCAGTCCCTGAGTTTCTGTGGGAGAGTAGAAGTCTATCTTCAGTGAGCACTTCACTCCTAGTTGCAAAGATACCTCCTTTCATACTGATACGAGAAATTTACTTTTATTTTACACAGAGCCAAGTAATAAACACAGATGGTCATGGTGATTACCATGTGATTACAGGATTCTCGGTTTTGTTCAGTTGCTAAGTCATGTCCAGTTCTTTGCAACCCAGTGGACCGCAGCAGGCCAGGCTTCCCTATCCTTCACTATCATGTGGAGTTTGCTCAAACTTATGTCCATTGAGTCAATGATGCCATCCAACCATCTCATTCTCTGTTGCCCTCTTCTCCTCCTCCCTTCAATCCTTCCCAGCATGAGGGTCTTTTCTAATGAGTCAGCTCTTCTCATCAGATGGCTAAAGTATTAGAATTTCAGCTTCAGCATCAGTCCTTCCAAAGAATATTCAGGACTGATTTCCTTTAGGATGGACAGGTTTGATTTCCTTGCAGTCCAAGGGACTCTCAAGAGTCTTCTCTAGCAACACAGTTTGAAAGCATCAATTCTTTGGTGTTCAATACAGACCAAGTTTCACGGACTGAATGACAAATAGTGCTGTTGAATCCTCTTCCTTGACAGCTAGTTATCAGTTGTCTTGAGCACATGTATGTAATGGGTTGTATCTGCCCAATTACCTAGAAGGGTAACCTTTATTTCTGTCTTTGCAATGTCTTCAAGGACTTCCTGTGATGCTCATCACATTCTAACACTTACTCAGCAATTCAATTGTTTGCTTTCTCTTTTACTTCTGTGGAGAGATTTTTCTGGGTTGGAAGGAGATTTTGTTTCAAATTTTATTTTCCTGACACATATTCTCGCTATTCAGAGACACCTGTATTTTAGCTGGGGCTACACTTTAAAGATTAAAACATGAATTACTTAGTATAGCATTCAAGCACCAGTAAATTGAAATGGGGTACTTTTCAGGAAGACTGGGACTAGACAGAACCAAGGATCACCTAAAGGTCTACCCGAAAGCCAGACTCTGGGATGTGAGAAGTGCTTTCTTGGGGGAAAACAACTGCCCTCCAGCATTTGAATTGTGTTTTGGGGACATCCACACTCTTCAAACATTAAAAGAGAGCTACTTGCCCTTGTTCATGGAATTTCTCTGGTATGCAAATCCAACACTGCTGTCTTTTCTAAATGTAGGAATTTTCATTAAGTAACAAAAGAAATGCACGTTAAAGATAACATATTTCTTGAATAGGTCAAATAGCTTTTTTATTGGGTCCCTTTCCAGTTTCCCTGACACCCTTCCCTTAGTTTTGGTGACAGCCAAAGAGTATACTGTAGTTTTCCTGGCTACTGGTGATATCATCCATTAAGTTTTTGTGTCTTTAAGAGACCAGGTCTTATTCATTTCTGTCCCTCAAACATCTGGGCACATAGCAGTTGCTCACTGAATACTCGTACAAACAAATAAACACATGGGGGCATCCGATGTACAAGGCATTATAAAACACAATGAGGGTTGCCTATGATAAAAATAGCTAGCAATCCTTGAGTTTTTACATGGTTAATATGGAAAAAGGCAGACTCATGGGAGAGTAGTATCAAACAGCTTTCTTACCTCCCACTCTCACTTTGAAATTCTCTCTGTTGGAATATTTCTTGTCCCATCATATAGTCTTCAACGGCTCTGATGTGATAAGACAAAGTAGTGAGTTAGGATTATCATCTACATTCTCATATGAGATTATATACTTTGAACTGATTTGAACACTGAGGTTTCTCCTTCTCCCCGGCTCAGTTCTGACAAAAAGGGGTGCATCCTCAGTCAGGGACTGGGGGGTGGCCAGCTTCTCTTAGCTCACCTCATATGAGATTTTACCTACTTGGGTTTTATTTGTATAGAGTTACGGGATGCCCTTGGATTGAGTTGCCTCTGGTGGTGCCTAACTTAGAAACTGGCAACATAGCTGTTCTAGTTGTTCAGGTAAAATCTTTGGAATAATCCTTGACCCTATCTTTCTTCAATGTGCTATATCCAGTTCTTCACCAAATCCTTCAAAATATTCCTGCATCCAGCCATTTCTCTCGCAAACGCCACCCTCGGGTAGTGTTCTCCCTCATCTTCTCTTTAAATTGTTACACGAGTTTTCTGCCTGTTCTTCCAGCGGATTCCACTCTATCTAGAAGACTACATGCCACATAGCAGCCCAAGGGATCCTTTCAAAATGCCAAGCTATATCCTTCTATTTTTCTATCCTGAAACCCCGAAGATTTCCCGTTCCTCCAAGTCGTGAATGTTTAGGCCGGCTGATTTGAGAAGAGAAAGTACACATGTGTCCTGTGATCCTGAACGTGCGGTTTCGGAAATAACAGCAGAGGAAGGATCAGAAGGCTGTTGTTTCGCAGGNGTTCCTCCAAGTCGTGAATGTTTAGGCCGGCTGATTTGAGAAGAGAAAGTACACATGTGTCCTGTGATCCTGAACGTGCGGTTTTGGAAATAACAGCAGAGGAAGGATCAGGAGGCTGTTGTTTCGCAGGCTCGCCTCTAGATGGCACTTTGGGATCGCGCAAATCTCCATCCTGGCTGTGAAATCCCTGGAGCACAGACCGCGCCATCATTTCAAGCTGAACACCTCCAGGCAGCCTAGACTGAAACAGACTGAATTTCCCGCTCCTTTCTTTCCTCTTCTCACTCCCCTTTTTCAGTTCAGTTCAGTCGCTCAGTCGTGTCCGACTCTTTGTGACCCCATGGACTGCAGCACAGGCCTTCCTGTCCATCACCAACTCCCAGAGTTCACTCAAACTCACGTCCATTCAGTCGGTAATGCCATCCAACCATGTCATCCTCTGTCGTCCCCTTCTCCTCCCACCTTCAGTCTTTCCCAGCATCAGGGTCTTTTCCAATGCCGCTCTTCGCATCAGGTGGCCACATATTGGAGTTTCAGCTTCAACATCAGTCCTTCCAATAAATATTCAGGACTGGTTGGATCCCCTTGCTGTTCAAAGGACTCTCAAAAGTCTTCTCCAACATCACAGTTCATTGTAACGTTAAAAAAAATTAATTGAGGAGATTCTGAAGGGACTGGACTCTCTCTGAGGAACAGTTTGAGTGTCTGTTGTTTGAGAAGGTAGATTAACCAGGACTCACGCCCAGGAGGTTAGAGGATAGGGGCAGGGTGCTGCCAGCGGAACACCCAGGGACCTGGACTCCTTTGAGGGGCTTGGGTGCAACGGAGGGATGACTGACCAGAGGAGTTGACAACTGGGGAAAGAAATCTAAAAAGTTCCATCCCAATTCGTCACTTTTACAAAGTGCCTTCTTCTTCTTCTTCTCCTTCTTTTCCTCCTCCTTCTTCTTCTTCTCCTTCTCCTCCTTCTCCTTCTTTCTTCTTCTTCTTCTTCTAGACTGAGCTTAGGCAAATGCAGAAATTGGGGTCAGAAGGCGGTTGCAGGAGGACAGGCGTGCGCTGGCGGCGGCCGGCTGGGGAAAGCTGCTCTGCGACCCGGGGCTGACAGGGAACTGAGCCTGCTCGCGCCGGGCGTGTCCCTTCAGACTTCTAGGTGGAAGATGAGCGTTAGGGCAGCGCCCCAGGCCTCTCCTAAGGCCAACCCAGCCC
>SJYA01002975.1:0-67077 GCA_006410615.1 Neotragus moschatus
TTACTGGAAAAACTGTAGCTTTGACTAGACAGACCTTTGCTGGCGAAGTAATGTCTCTGCTTTTTAATATGCTGCTTAGGCTGATCATAACATTAACTCATCAGATACATGATTTGAAAGTAATTTCTTTCCCCATTCTGAAGGTTGCCTTTTCATTTTGTTGGCTTTCTTTACTCTGCAGAATATAGCCACACTTACTGGTTTTTGCTTCTGGTGTTAAATCCAAAGAATCATCTCCCAGACTGATTTCAAGGCATTTACCACTTACGTTTCCTTCTAGGAGTTTTACGATTTCAAGTCTTACTTTCATGTCTTTAATCCAAAATATGTATTTTGTTAAAGCTACCAATTGATATGTGCTCTAAATTGTGATTATGAGATTGTTCATAGTAATCCAACTAAAAGAACTATGGTAGTTTGAAGCAAACTGTTTGTTTTTCACCTGGGAAAAATCTTCTGGGATTCTTCTGAGACTAAATAAAAGTATACCTTTTGTTACTATGGTCATACCAGGAGGAAGATCTGATAGCACCAAGAAGAATATTTTTTTAGAGCAAAAACCATAGTGGTATGGGGGATAGGGTGGGAAATCCATGGTTACGTTACAGAAAATCTATACTAGTAGTCTACTTTTATCTTATAAAACATTGATTCTTCCTCTGAGGAAGGAGAATATACAAATATATAAAAATAATATTGATAGCATCTAACAGATGCCTTGGATTATTCATGACTTGTGTGCATGTTAAATCACTTGAGTTGTGTCTCTTTGTGACACTATGGACTGTAGCCTGCCAGGTTCCTCTGTCCAAAGGGTTCTCCAGGCAAGAATACTAGAGTGGGTTGCCATTTCCTCCTCCAGGGCATCTTCCCTACTCTTGGACGGAACCCTCATCTCCATGTTGCTTGTATTGGCAGGTGAGTTCTGTACCATTAGTGCCACCTGGGAAGCCTATTCATGCCCTAAATAAGTTCAAGGATTTTTTTTTTTTAATTGTGTTATGAAAATAGTCACTTTGATTGCATATATCCAATTACAAACATTCCAGATACCATGGGTAGGGAAAAAAACAAGTCAGGTGTTATATTTGATTTCTATAACACCAAACAATGTTGTTTGAATTTCACATTTTTGTCTAAATATTTTAAGACTGTATAAACAAAGGAGCATTTTACCATCCATTTTCAAATGGCATGAAGGATAGGAATTTCTAATATATTCATTCAATACCCATGGCTCACTCAATTCCCATATCTAGAAGCATATCATTATCATGTTTTTCTAAGTGCCATTCCTGGCTGTGATTTCACCTTCACTACCCTCACAGCTAGGGCAATATCAATTTACACTCACCCTGGGCCTCTTACCCTACGTCTATGCCCAAGGTTCTCTAAAATCAGAAAAATGGAGACGTTACTGGAAACATAAGTTGGATAAGGCACTTATTGTACAGCGAGAGGGAGATTGAGTAGTGCATACCCTGTTTGTACATTTGCATAAAACATGCCTTATTTTTACCTGGGTTTCTCACAGCCACTTCTCACAACTACACAAAAATTTTTTGAGGTTTGAACCACATGCTCTTTGCTCAAACTTCAGTTATACATGAATTTGTAGTTTTGCCTGAAGGTGCTGAGTTGAAGCTTGTTCCTCTTACTTTGAGTACTCCACTGAAAGTGCCCCAACCCTTAGCCAGTATATAATTCACATAATTCATTCAAAGAGACTCCAATAAAAATCCAAAACTAAAAGTTCTTTCTTTGTATGAAAACATCTTGGCACCAGATTAGGGTGATTACCATATACAAGTTACCTGCAAAATGCCTTTGGTGGGTGTAAAAGTTCTTTGATGAATGGACTTGGGCAAAATATCTGAATAATTCTTTCTCCTTAGATTATTTATACAAATATTTTAAAATTCCTCCGTACTACTGTACTAACACAAAAGAACCTTAAATATCCTTACAAGAAATCTGACAAATTGGGACTTGAATAATGAATAACATCTGATTTAATGTGAATACTTTCAACTTTCCATACTTTAACCTTCCTGAGATATTTGTAAAGGGGGGAAGCTGAGTAATTAAGATATTTCACTGTGTCAAAGATGTTTTTAAGAACAAGTTGAAAGGTTTAGATTTTCTGTTTATTTTTGTTTTTAAAATAGAGTTGAGCGTGTGCAGTAAAATGGCTTGTGTTTTCCCTTGCAGGTCTGTTTCAAACACTGCATTATTCAACCTGACTTAAGAAAATCTGCCAACTGTCAAAACCCTAGAAAGATGAATTGGGAAAAAAAGTAAAAGGAATTTGACTATAATTTCTTGCTCAAATAACTCTATGCACTATAAATATAATGCCTACACCTCTCAGGTCAACATATGGTGCTTTTTATTGGTAAAGAAATGCAAGGAATGAATGCCAGTTTTATTACTGATATAAAGGAACCTTAGATGAAGCTCTTAGAGTGACTGTAAACCTTGACAGTTTCTTAAGATGACTATATCAAGAAGTAAGCAATTACATAGCTTTTAGGAAATGCCATTATAGTGTTCCATAAAGTGTCATTTTTATGATAACAATTTTCATGTTGTAAAAATGAACCAACATTGTCTGCCAGTACAAGCAGTTGGCATGTGTGCAGTTATTACCTGGGGTTTTAATGACTGGGAGCAACCGCATACTGTCATGCTCCCCATGGGCCAGTGCAAAGGCAGGGGAGATAACTGTGTTAATGTGACAGTCTCTGTTTTATCTTCAAGAGGCAGATTAAAAAGATGCATGCTTTGCTTTCTCGCAGCCCGATGAATGCTTTATACCAAGAACCCTGAAGGAGGACACAACATCGACTTAGATGATAAAGACTAGAAATATGACCCCGATCGCAGAAAGAGTAGCTCAGTAACTTCCCAGGAGTCGTCATTATTGTCACCATCCTGGACAATGAAACAGGCAGATGATTATGGCATCATCTTGAAGAAGCAGGTGCACTTGTTTAGTGACTTAATTCGATAATCTTCTTCTTAGTGTAATTTTCTATCACCTTGGTCTATTAAAGAATACTGTGAAAATTAGTAACATAAATCCAATAATCCCTAAGAAATAAATTTCTTTATTAAGGAAAGCAACTCACAAGGTACCAGTGATGATATAACAGATGAGCATAAACAAACAGACCTGCAAAAGCTATTCTGTACGTTCATCAACAGTTATTAAACTATAATCTTTTTCTTTTAGAGGCTGAAGCTGTTTTTCTTGTTTCTTTTGATGGCAACTTTTATGATTAGAATTGATTTATGATTTATACTTAACCATTTCCAGAAAAAAATCTAAATCTCGTATTGACTAGGCCTATCAAGTAGGCATATGTTAGCAGTGCTTCTTGGGATAAAAACGAAACCCTGTCACAGTCTAAGGAAGGCATTGGTACTTAATTCCTTCTTGCATGGGTGCATGCTAAGTCGCTTCAGTCATGTCTGATTCTTTGAGACCCTGTGGACAATAACCTGCCAGGCTCCTCTGTCCATGGGATTCTCCAGGCAAGAATACTGGAGTGGGTTGCCATGCCCTCCTCCAGGAGATCTTCCCAACCCAGGGATCGAACCCATGTCTCTTATGTCTTCTGCATTGGCAGATGGGGTCTTTACCATTAATACCACCTGGGAAGCCCCTAATTCCTTCTAAAGTTAGATAAATTACTCTTTTGTTCCATCCTTTCGTTAGTCAATCATTGAATACTTTGTTTCCTATATGGAGTCAATAGTCAGGCTGTAACTGGGGTATTATTATTTTTTAAGAATCATGGATAGTTTAATAGTAAATTCTATACAATGGGCAAGGAAGGCTGATTTTTTTTTTTTTAACAGTTTCTATAATCCTGCAGAATTGGTAATTTTCCCCCAAAGACCTGCATCATTAAAGAGCTTCCACACAGTGCAAAGTTTGTGTCAGTTTTAGATATATTAAACCTTCATTCATTCCATAATTTGATCAGAGGTAATTTTAGTATTTACTCAACTGGTTGAAAGAATAAAGAGAAAATTACTAAGATCAATATTACATATTATGTAATTGTTCTTTAAATCTTTCCTCTATTGAGATGGATTCCCAATGAATGCTCAGTGGTAAAGATGGATAACAAGTGCAATTAACAGCATACTAGACTCAGAGATTTGAGGATGGGTGATGGTATGTGTTAACCCCATTTTATTACTGAAGCAACTGAGACCCAGAGCTAGTTTCAGAGGGAGGGCCAGGAGTTTGACAGAGCTTTGATGTGATGTAGCTGTCACAAACTTTAAAATTTGGTCTGTAGTTCACGTTTCTTTAAAGCACAAGTACATCCAAAGGATTATTATATTCCTTAGGACTCTATTTTCACGGAAAGTTACACAGTAATTACAATTCACAAGTCACAATTGTTTTATTTTTTAATTTTCAAATTGTAACACATGGACTCACATTAAGTACCTCTGTTAGCAAAATAATGAATTGTGTGACTAAAGAAAGGATCATAAGCTTAAAATCTTAGAGACACATAATGAACAATCAAAACCAAGTAAAGGATTTAGTTTATTCAGTTCATTGAAATACTTAATAAGTGTTTCATGGAATGAAATTTTATTCAGTATTTGAGACATCACTAAGGAGTTATATATTTTTTCTATAAACTTAATAGTCAATGGATTTCTTTAAAGTAGGAATTATGAATACAGAGCAATTCAAAAAAATTGATCATGAATAAAAACATAAATTTTAAAAAACTCAGGTACACTTATGGCTGATTTATGTCAATGTATGGCAAAATGAGTACAGTATTGTAAAGCAAAACAAACTAAAAAATAAAAATTAAAAAAAATTATAAAAAAAATAAAAATAAAAATAAAAAATATATTACAAACATATTACAAGGAAAAATATTGAGTCATGTCAAAGGTGCTTGCCTTCGTTTTTCCCTTTAATTTCCTCTGCCTAGAAGAAACATAATCTTGGCAATTCATTGGTGAATCTGAGATACTTACTGTGTCTATAGGATGTCCTTTGCTGCCTGGATAAATTTCTAAGTAATCGTGATGTCTATGTTTTATAATTCCCAGCCTGTCGTTCAGTCATTCTTTAATGTCCTCCTTTAAAATCCCCTAATGTAATAGGTGAGACAGGCTGTTTCTGATTTTTCAGATGAGAAAATGGTGACAAGGTTGTAGAGTCCATTAATGCTAGTTCATTTACAAATCCTCTTGACAAATTTAGGTCTCTTTGGAGAACTTTCGCTGTAGGCACCCCTCCTTTCCTCCTTCCCAGTGTGTAGACTTCTGAATTAGGCCTGCAGTTTGCCTCCTACTCTATACATAAAATGTGGACTCTTGATTAGGGAACTTCAGATGTTTAGTGCAATGTTTATCAAAGTGGTCCCTGCAATGGCAACCATTAACATCATTTAGGTACTTGCAAAATCTGTGGCATTCTCCATCCATTGAATCAGAAGTTTTTGAGTAGGGCACACTAATCTGTGTAAAACAAGCCCTCTGGGAGATTCTTTATGGATCTGAAGTTGAGGACCACTGATCTGGACCCCCGGGGTGCTTAATTTGTAAAAACCTAAATGTAGCACACTCTCCATGCATCAAATTGTTTATGTGGAAGTATTTAAAGGAAATTTTTGAACACCATAATAAGTAGTTTTATTCTTGCTGTCATTGTGAGTTTTTCCCTTCTTTTGTTGCTGTCTAGCAGAGATACTTAGGAAAAGTTACTTTTCTATTTTTCAGTAAAACAGCATCAGCAGAAGAGTATCAACATTGTGCAGATTATTAACATATCCTTTTGAAGAATAGTGAGAGGTACATTAAAAGAACAGGTTGAGATGGAAGGAAAAAATTTTAAAAATCATGGGCTGCTGGGCCACATTGTTAACAAGAATAACTTTTAGATTTTGGGGGTTTGATGGCCAGCACATTGGTAGGAAAACAGAGCAAAGAGAAAGTTTTATGTGATTTTGTTGTTTTTCATGCTCTTGACTGTGGTTTGGATTAAATGAGAAAACAAATATGTATGGATGTATTTAAGAGAACCACTTGAGTGGGTGATGTCTGAATAAGGGGAATGTTTTTCACTGATAGTTAAATCCAGTCCATTGGATCGATCGTGGAAAAGGCCCTTTCGAGTTGGTATAGGTGGTCATTAATTTCATTCATGAAGAGAGCCCAGGAAGTCCAAGATGGATTGCATATCATTTAGTGTCTGATTATTAGAAGATAAAGAAACATCCATGGATCACAGTCCTTGAGAAAGAAATGAGGAGTTCCTTGGAATTGAGACATGTACAGATCCGAGGCCTGGAGTGCTGAGGGATGTAGGTAAGGAAGTGAGCTGATTTCTGCAGGGTATTGAGAACTGAGTTTTCACTGTGAATGTGGCAGAAGTTAGGCAGTATCCGCCTCTCAGAAAGGCAGGGAGGCAAGGGTCAAGAAATTCTATGGCTCAGGAAGCTAAGCATTGTCTTCTGCACTGTGTTCTTTGCCGCTTGCATTCTCCAAAGGGCAATCTGTCTTACTAATAATACACATTTCATACCCTCATAAGTCCTCCTGTGTCTAACAGAGCAACTTTTTATTGACTTGAAAACATTGTTGTCTGTAGTTTTCTGAGTGGGATCAACAGTGTTGTTAAACCTAACTTCATAACGGAATTCTTTATTTGCAAAACAAAGTTCATGGAGTGAGTTTGCGTATGAAATCTATGAGAACAGGTTTTTGTAGTTCCAGAGCAGCCTCTCGAAGCCCCATCCATGACCCTGCATCCATTTACTGTTCATCCCTTCTTACTCCTCCCTCTGGGTTAAGTGTAGCATTGGATAGCTATTTTTAAGTTCAGCTCAGGTAACACAGTTGAAAACCATTGCTCCAGTTGAATCCAAGTTTATTTTGCATTTCTAAGTAGTGGTAATTCTTTATTTTATGTCCGTACACTTGGCAATCAGCAATATCTATAACCTTCACAGTGGCCCTGCCCCACAATGTGACGTAGCACCATTGCAGGTGTAACACCATTACACAAGTAAGGCTTAAGAAGCCTACTTAAGGTCACACATCTGGATTTCTAAACTCTTGCCTCTATCTTGACAGTCCCCACTAGGACACTGAATGAACTACATTATCTCAACCTTTGTTTCTGGCAGTCGACAGATAAAGATCCAGCTTCATCTGTAGCACCATTCATCAAGGATTTCTTGGACTCCAACCAGATCTCATGATTCACTGCTAAACACCTGGAGAGCAATTAAGATATTCATAATCTACTTAGCATAGAGAGACATAGATTATAAACTGTTCTGGCAAACAAGAGGTTAAGAAAACGGAAGTATTTTGAGTGGTGGAGAACTCCCTGTGAATGGGTGTTGACAGGCTCGTGGAGGAGATAGACATTGACTTGTGCCAAAATTAGAGGAGAGTTCAGAGGTTAGGATCTGTAATCATACTGCCTGGATTCAGATTTTTTTTTTTAATTTTTGTTTTTTATTGAAGGATAATTGCTTTACAGAACTTCACTATTTTCTGTCAAACCTCAACATGAATCAGCCATAGGTACACATATATCCCCTCCCTTTTGAACTCCCTCCCATCTCCCTCCCCATCCCACCCCTCTAGGTTGAGTCAAAGCCCCTGTTTGAGTTTGCTGAGCCATACAGCAAATTCCCCCTGGCTATCTATTTTACATACTGTCTAGATAGCAAATGAAAAAGCAGAGACGTTACTTTGCCAACAAAGGTCCATCTAGTCAAGGCTATGGTTATTCCAGTGGTCATGTATGGATGTGAGAGTTGGACTGTGAAGAAAGCTGAGCGCCATAGAATTGATGCTTTTGAACTGTGGTGTTGGAGAAAACTCTTGAGAGTCCCTTGGACTGCAAGGAGATCCAACCGGTCCATTCTGAAAGAGATCAGTCCTGGGTATTCTTTGGAAGCACTGATGCTAAAGCTGAAACTCCAAAACTTTGGCCACCTCATGCGAAGAGTTGACTCATTTGAAAAGACTCTGATGCTGGGAGGGATTGGGGACAGGAGGAGAAGGGGACGACAGAGGATGAGATGGCTGGATGGCATCACCGACTCGATGGACATGAGTTTGATTTGAGTAAACTCTGGGAGGTGGTGATGGACAGGGAAGCCTGGCATGCTGCGATTCATGGGGTCACAAAGAGTCAGACATGACTGTGTGACTGAACTGAACTGAACTGCCCTGTAAATAAATTCTTCAGTACTGTTTTTCTAGATTCCATATATGTATGTTAGAATATGATATTTATCTTTCTCTTTCTGACACTTCACTCTATAATAGGTTCTAGGTTCATCTACCTCATCAGAACTGACTCAAATGTGTTCCTTTTTGTGGCTGAGTAACATTCCATTGTGTCTATGTACCACAACTTCTTTATCTATTCATCTGTCAATGGACATCTAGGTTGCTTCCATGTTGTAAATAGTGCTGCAATGAACAATGGGATACATGTGTCTTTTTCAACCCTGGTTTCTTCAAGGTATATGCCTAGGAGTGGGATTGCTGGGCAATATGATGGTTTTATTTCTAGTTTTTTAAGGAATCTCCATATTATCTTCCATAGTGGCTGTATCAATTTACATTCCCACCAACAGTGCAAGAATGTTCCCTTTTCTCCACACCCTCTCCAGCATTTATTGTTTGTTGACTTTTTGATGAGTGCCATTCTGACTGCTGTGAGGTGATATCTCATTGATTTGCATTTCTCCAATAATGAGCAATGTTGAGCATCTTTTCATATTTGTTAGCCATCCGTATGTCTTCTTTGGAGAAATGTCTGTTTAGGTCTCTTTCCCACGTTTTGATTGGGCTGTTTGTTATCCTAGTATTGAGTTGTATGAGCTGCTTGTATATTTTGGAAACTAATCCTTTGTCAGTTGTTTCATTTGCTGTTGTTTTCTCCCATTCCGAGGACTGTATTTTTACCTTCCTTATAGTTTCTTTTGCTGTGCAAAAGCTTTTAGATTTAATCAGATCCCACTTGTTTACTTTTGTTTTTATTTCCGTTATTCTACGAGGTGGGTCATAGAGGATCTTGCTTTGATTTATGTCATCGAACGTTTTGCCTATGTTTTCCTCTAAGTTTTATAGTGTCTGATCTCACATTTTAGGTCTTTAATCCATTGGATTCAGATTCTTTAGCACTTACTAGTTGTGTGCCTTTGGGAAAATAATTTAATGTTTCTGGGTCTTGGCTCTTTTACCTTTAAAATAGTAAGGACCTGCCTTAAGACTAAGGCAAAGATTAAATAAGGGAATGCCTGTGAAAGGCTTAGTGTAGCATGTAATACATTTAATAAACACTGTTATGTTACAGTTGTTATCACAACTAAAACTATAAAAACATAAAAGGATTCAGTAAGTAGTTGAGACTGCCATTATTTTTAGACCTGACAAGTACTGTAGAGGAATCCGGAGCACAGCTTGAAATCCACTGGTCCAGAAGTATAAGAAAGGCAAAGGACCATGTCTCTAGAGCCCAAAGTCCCTACAAAGTTCCCAGATCTTGAGATACTGCCACTTCCATTACAGCCATTACCCAACCAGTTTGGTTCAGGTGTGTACTTTGAATGAACCAATATGGAAAACACTAGCATTAAAACTAAACTACAGGTAGGAATGTTGGGGGACAGTGATTATACAAGCTGGATATTCCAGTACTTCTGCTTAGAGGCATGATTTTGGACTTATAAAGAAGTAAGGAAAAAAAAAAAAAAGAAGGAGAATTTATATGTTGTTTGAAGTCCTATTGTTATCACTTAACTCCTGGGCAGAATTCTCTGCACTTCTGTGAGAAATGTTTATGTTTGTGGGATGTTTGCACAGTCCTGAGTAGGTCCCTAATTGTTGTTCAGCCTCGAAGTCCTATCTGACTCTTTGTGACCCCATGGACTCTAATCTGCCAGGTTTCTTTGTCCATGGGGTTCTCCAAGCAAGAATACTGGAGAGAGTTGCCATTTCCTTCTCCAGGGAGGCACCGAGTACATCAAGGTCTTGCACAAATTAAGAATATATGGCTATTGGCCATGCCTTCAAAATGTCAGTTATTTTCAAAACTATTATTTCATCAAACAACATCCATTTTTTTTTCATTTTAAGGTGCAGTCTGGAAATATAAGACTTCTAATGTCTAATGTCTAATTCCTTTGTCTCTGATTATCTTAGGAGACACTAATCTCTTCTATATTTACCACATTCTTTCTGAATAAATATGCTGGTGATGGCCAAACTTCTCATAAGAATGGTCAAAATCCTGCCCCTCCTATCCCTGAACAACTAACCAAGTTTTGTATCCTCTGGGCAAAGCCTTGCCATTTTATCTATGGATTGAATTTATCAATTTCTGGTTTACCTAAAATTATAGTCATTCCAAGAAATTGTTCATATCCCTTGTCTTTCATTGTCATTTAATACATTGAGGAAGAAATGTAGTCATTTAAATGGAATTTGCCACTGATATACAACCAATTAAACTTATCCAGGAAACTTGAGTAGAACAAGAAACAGAGAGGTGAAAACAAAATAGGAAAAAGAACTCTCACCAACTCTCAGTGAAATAAACTATATGCAGCACAAAAGTAATCCATGAAGTTTTAAGACCTTCAAGATATTAGAAATAGTGCTTATGAAATACTAAATATCTTCTGAGTCTCAACCTTGAGTTGGAAGAAACAGACATCAAGAATTAATTCTCTTTGTAATTATAGAACTAATAAAAATGGAAATGAATTTAGATGTTTGGGGGTTTTAAAAGACAGATAAGATGCTTGGAGTCTTAGATTTAAGAAGATAGAGGAAATACTAAATGAAAGATGGAATCTTTTACTTACAGGTTCTCTGAATGTCCCACTTGTTCTTCCTTTTTATCAGTCAGAAAAACTTAAGATTCGAACAGCAGCAATTAATTATAAAAGCAGCAGGAATAAATTTTTGGTTATGACTTTTCCCCTAATATTTCATTGAATTAATTTAGCATGCCTTTTACATTTAAAAATATTTCTCTGATCATCAAAATTGCATATTTAGAAAAAGTGTAAGATTTTTTTCTACATCATTTATAATGCCACTACCCAGAAAGGATACTTAGAATATTTTGTATTTCCTTCCTTTTCTTCTTGACTGTCTTAAGAGATTAGACCACATTGCTTGACTTTTTAACACATAAGCATAATTCTGAACGTTAATCATTTCTTCATAGTTGATACCTGTTACCACTGTTTTTAAGGTTTTATTTTGGGTCAAGGTGGCTGGATTTTGTTTTCCTTTTCTCTCTAAGCTTTGCACTTGTAACATTTTGTCTTTTTTTTGTATTATTATTCTTGGTCTTCCAGTTTTTTCTGTTCCATTTTTGCCATCTGCTCTTGATGTACACATTCTCCTTGGTCCATGCAACTTGCTAACTTGAAATAGAATATTAATACTGTGTATTCATGTTTTGTGAATAGTTTGAATTAGAGGCTGTTATACGTGCCCTTTGTTAACAGGGCTGATGAAAGCAGAATAGCAAGTGGTGAGGATAGCAGTGATACCTTTCTACAGACAGTGTTTCGCAGCTTACCTAGTGGTTGACTTGGCACAGCTTCCAAGCATTTGAGATTTAGGTCTTTCCCAGTATTTGTCATGATATTCTGCAATTCTCTTTTAGGACCTAGAAGTTTTACATAGTTGAGTTCAGTTGAGTCGCTCAGTCGTGTCCAACTCTTTGAAACCCCATGAACTGCAGCACACCAGGCCCCCTGTCCATCACCAACTCCCAAAGTCCACCCAAACCCATGTTCATTGAGTTGGTGATGCCATCCAACCATCTCATCCTCTGTTGTCCCCTTCTCCTCCTGCCCTCAATCTTTCCCAGCATCAGAGTCTTTTCAAATGAGTCAACTCTTCGCATCAGGTGACCAAAGTATTGGAGTTTCAGCTTCAGGATCAGTCTTTCTAATGAATATTCAGGACTGATCTCCTTTAGGATGGATTGGTTGGATCTCCTTGCAGTCCAAGGGATTCTCAAGAGTCTTCTCCAATACCACAGTTCAAAAGCATCAATTCTTTGGTGCTCAGCTTTCTTTATAATCCAACTCTCACATCCATACATGACTACTGGAAAAACCATAGCCTTGACTAGACAGACCTTTATGGGCAAAGTGATGTCTCTGCTTTTTAATATGCTATCTAGGTTGGTCATAACTTTACTTCCAAGGAGTAAGTGTCTTTTTCATGGCTGCAGTCACCATCTGCAGTGATTTTGGAGCCCAGAAAATAAAGTCTGACACTGTTTCCACTGTTTCTCCATCTATTTGCCATGAAGTGATGGGACTGGATGCCACGATCTTCGTTTTCTGAATGTTGAGCTTTAAGCCAACTTTTCACTCTCCTCTCACTTTCATCAAGAGGCTCTTTAGTTCTCCTTCACTTTCTGCCTAAGGGTGGTGTCATCTGCANCACTGTTTCCACTGTTTCTCCATCTATTTGCCATGAAGTGATGGGACTGGATGCCACGATCTTCGTTTTCTGAATGTTGAGCTTTAAGCCAACTTTTTCACTCTCCTCTCACTTTCATCAAGAGGCTTTTTAGTTCCTCTTCACTTTGTGCAATAAGGGTGGTGTCATCTGCATATCTGAGGTTATTGATATTTCTCCCGGCAATCTTGATTCCAGTTTGTGCTTCCTCCAGCCCAGCGTTTCTCATGATGTACTCTGCATAGAAGTTAAATAAGCAGGGTAACAATATACAACCTTGATGTACTCCTTTTCCTATTTGGAACCAGTCTGTTGTTCCATGTCCAATTCTAACTGTTGCTTCCTGATCTGCATACAGGTTTCTCAAGAGACAGGTCCCATCTCTTGAAGAATTTTCCGGAGTTTATTTTGATCCACACAGTGAGTTACTGGTGGCTTAAAATACATGGGAAAAAATCTGTTGATTGCATGTAATTTCTTAGCAGAATCATTTCCAGAAAAGTTAAATGTTGGCAAGCTTAATTTATTTATAACATTGGCATTAATATTTCAAAACATTATTTCTGATTTTTCTTCTGGATAAACTGTTACAGTATATAAATTTAGGAAATTTGGCTGAACAGAGTTGCACTCCTTCTTCTATAAACTGATTTTCAATTGTTATTAATGTTTGGGAAAATGTGTTAGTCCATGTAGTAAATTGTCTTCCCGGGTGGGTCAGATGGTAGAGAATCTTCCTGCAGTGTATGAGACCTGGGTTAGATCCCTGGTTTGGGAAGATCTCTGGGAGAAGGTCATGGCAACTCACTCCAGTATTCTTGCCTGGAGAATTCCTGGCAGACTACAGCCCGTAGAGTTGCAAAGAGTCAGACAGGACTGAACAACTAACACTTTCACTTTCATATGGTAAATTACTCAGGTTAGTGTTTACATTTTAAGGTGAACTCCATAAATTGATACCCAGAGTACAATTAAGCTGCTTTCTGATATAATCTTTCTTTGCCAAATGATATTATTAGGCAAATCATCCCATAACCACTGAGAGTACTATTCCACCTTCTTTACTGATAAGAAATGTCCGCTCACAGTGGCCTCTCGAAAGTATAATTTATTAGATTTATAATTAAGACATTAAAATTTCTTCCTTTGTGTATTCTCTATGGTGTTTTCACAATTCTTCAAACACTGTCTTTGGAAGTAGAGTGATGTTATTACAGCAAAAATCACCTCAAGATTGAAAAAAAAATGATACTCAGGAGGCCAGTGGCTAAGAGTCTTTTAAATTTGGCCATGGTGACTTAATTAGCTGCAACATTTGACTTTGGACCTATGGTGTTTCGAAGCCCATAAAATACACTGTTTTCCCCCCAAAACAGAGGGTTTAGAGCATGGAGACCATTGACACAAATGTACTGCTGATGTTATTGGTCATATGGGAAGTTTTGTAAATGGTGTTTTGGTTCCTCAAAATTTCCTAATTAAATAGATAGTTTGGCTCTGGATTTTGAGCTCCAGTGGCGAGTCAAACGATATAGAAAAGATGAGTGGACATGCACACACTGCTGTTTTTAAAAATGTTTTTTTAAAAAAACCAACGAGGACCTAAGGTATCAGTTCAGTCACTCAGTCGTGTCTGACTTTTTGTGACCCCATGAACTGCAGCACGCCAGGCCTCCCTGTCCATCCATCACCAACTCCCGGAGTTCACTCAGACTCACGCCCATCGAGTCCGTGATGCCATCCAGCCATCTCATCCTCTGTCGTCCCCTTCTCCTCCTGCCCCCAATCCCTCCCAGCATCAGAGTCTTTTCCAATGAGTCAACTCTTTGCATGAGGTGACCAAAGCATCNGTATTCTGCATAGAAGTTAAATAAGCAGGGTGACAATATACAGCCTTGACGTACTCCTTTTCCTATTTATATAGCACAGAGAATTCTGCTCAATGTTATACGGCAGCCTGGATGGGAAGGGAGTTTGGGGGTGAATGGAAAAGTGTGTATGTATGGCTGAGTCCATTCTCTGTTTACCTGAAACTCTCAAAACTCTGTTAATTGGCTATACTTCAAAACAAAATAAAAAGTTTTAAAAAATGAAAAGATGAATTTCAGAAGACATTAAGGAACCAAAGCACTGAAGCCCACTTTTATTGAGACAGAACATCAGTATTTACAAAAAGTTTTGATTTGGCTGTATTTCATGGAGGCCAAAATCTGGGTGTATCAAAATGTTAAAAAGAGATTAAAAAAAAATGGGGAAAATATTCTGAACACTTTCTTTCCAGTACTTGGGTAGGTACATTAGGAACTGAAGAAAAGAGGGGAAGGCCCACCTAGTATCAAAGTATGTGGATACATTTACAAATAAATAAAATCAACCAAACTGAGAAACATCCAATAACATTAAATTAATGTGTCTAGTGTATATGGCATTTAGTAGAATTCAAACAATATAATTAGTCTCCTTTTTGAAAAAAGATTAGTTATAAAAGGATGATATGAAAAAAAGACAGATGGAGGGAACTTCAATATTTGCATAGCACAAGGCTGCTCTATTCAGTCTTTGTGCTTCAATAGAATACATTGTTTTAAATGTATGTTGATTAGAAAATTCATTGTTAATTATGGTTTTACTTGAAAATTTAAGCACCAAATTACTCATTATTGGTATAATTTCATCAGAGCCTATTTTTAGTCCTCATTAGAGAAATCACAGTAACTTTGGAACTCACTAATAATAAATGAAGGGTCTTCTCTTTTGTTAATGCTAATATTTTCACTTAGTATTTCAAACGAAACGTTCAAATGATTTTCAAGTATCTTAGTTGTGAATATAACTTTCATGCTCATTTGAATCACAGAAGCCCGCCAGCATTTAAGGACTTATTTTTAAAAGCGAAAAGGTTATATATCATGGAAAGGAAACATTTTTAGTTCATCTACAATAATCCTGTTGCATAACTTGGAAGGGAAATTAGCTTTTCCTATTATGACTGTACTTGACAAATACTACTTTAAAGAGTTCTTAGAAATATCTTGAAAACCTTCGAGGCAGGCATGATATATAAACTGGCATAAGGGATTCAAATGATTTCCCACTGTTGAAGTGCAGAAATGTTCTTCTACTTTTTTTCCTCTGGCTGATCTAATCATGAAATTGACATGAGAGATTAATAGGAAACAAAATTTAGCCTTGTGTGTACATGGGAGAGACCGGGGAAGAGTGAGTAACAGAGTGACATGCGAATGATGGAAGCCTTCCTGTTAAATACCACCCTCAACTAAAGACTAGACAGGATGCTGAAGGTAGCGGTTTAGGACTTCAAAGGAGAGGAAGGCAATTGATAAGGAGATGATAAAGCAAATGATTGATAAGCAAATGTTGCTGGGTCTGTGAGAAACAGTGGGGCGAGGAGGAGTTTAACAGACTTTGCCAGGTTCCCTTTTGTCACTGGGCTTCCCTAGAGGCTCAGAGGTTAAAGCTTCTTCTCACNCGGTTTAGGACTTCAAAGGAGAGGAAGGCAATTGATAAGGAGATGATAAAGCAAATGATTGATAAGCAAATGTTGCTGGGTCTGTGAGAAACAGTGGGGCGAGGAGGAGTTTAACAGACTTTGCCAGGTTCCCTTTTGTCACTGGGCTTCCCTAGAGGCTCAGAGGTTAAAGCTTCTTCTCACAATGTGGGAGACCTGGGTTTGATCCCTGGGTCAGGAAGATCCCCTGGAGAAGGAAATGGCAACCTACTCCAGTATTCTTGCCTGGAGAATCCCATGGACGGGGGAGCTTGGTAGGCTACAGTCCATGGGGTCACAAAGAGTCAGACCCGACTGAGGACTTCACTTCCACTTTCCTCTGTCTCTAAGTGACCACACCTACTTCATATTTATTATGTCTCCTGATGACTCCCTTCCTGGAACAATCTATATTTTTTAGGCAGTTAGAAGGAAGCTCAATGTTTCTCCCTGCGTCTTTGTGCCTTGATTGTTTGCAGCTCGAAATAACCCACATGCCAAAGAGACACTTTGTGGTTACACATTTTGTTCCCCTATATCACCTTGCCTTTCAACCTTCTCCTCCCCATAATTCTAGCACAGACTCCACTCATCGTGGCAGACTAGCATAACACCAAGGGGTGTGAATCTTAGAGCCAAGTTGGAAAGACAGCGCCGTTGCTTGGGTATTTACCTTGAGCAAGTTACTTAACTCAGGTGAATCTCAACTTCTAAAATGAAACACTGTGGAATTAAATAAATAATATGTAGCATTGGATAGATATTCAATAAGTGTTTGCACTTGCCTTTTTAAAGAGAACTAGTTGAAAGAAGAGGGACACAGACTTTGAAAGAGGAAAATCAAAAGCACCTGAAGGAATAGCTGTGTTTGTGTCCATTGGTTCTGTCACCTTCTCCTTATCCAGGTGGCCATCAGCCTGGCTTATCTGCTTTATGTCTTCTCTCTCCTTATGGGTAGCAGTGACCCCTAGTCTCTATCCTGTTACATCTACCCTTGACATGGATATTCTGATGCTGAAAGATAGGCCTCCCTGCACTGATGCTGGTCTGAATCTCAGAGACAGAGTTTGTGTGAGGTAGGAAAGAATGGCTTTATTGCTTTGCCAAGTAAAGGGTAGGTTCCTGCCCTCAAAAACTGTGTGTCCCAACTGGGAGGATTTGATGAGGAGTTTCACAGCAATAGTTCAAGGCTGTGGTCTCTGACAAGGTTAGTTCTTTAATCTTGTCTCAGTAGGTTAGTCTCCTAATGATTTCCTCTGGTCCGTTTAATCTTGCCTCCAGTAGGGTTTTTTGCGGGGGGTAGGGCGAGGAGGATGGGGAGATTCTCTTCCTTTGAGTAGCAACTGTTTGAGTCTACCCTTTGGAACTTGAGCAAGGTGATAGAGACTGGAGTTGAGCCTATAAGAAGTGGGGAACAAAAAGACTTTTCATGCCCAGGAGCCCCACAGGGTCCTTCTAGGTTTCTAAACCAAATTAATTTCATTACTTTTTATCCTTTCTAAAAGAGGCATCTGGTTATACATATAACTCACTTTGACTCCCCAGTATAACCTACCAAGATCTCAACTAGTGACTTCTACCTCCCACATCTTACCTAGGCAAGGCAACATGGTGTGGGAATAAGACATCAAGGTCAGCTCAAGTGGGTTGAGTACTAACTTTACTTTGTCAACAGCACCACCAAAAAAGAACATTGTTCATCAACCAGTTATACAAGGGTTAAGTTGCAACTCACTGCAGTCACCTAGTAGAAAATGCATTCTTAAAGGAATTTAGACTTAAAAAAAAAAAATAGGAGACGTACTCTGTGCTTTGGATAAACTGACCTTGAATAGTTAGATGCATATCTCAGGAAGAATTGTAATGATCCCAGGTTCTTGTATCTTCCCACTCACTGAAATCATTAACTTGAGGTATCTGTTCTCTGTGATTAGGAGTAATATTTCACAAGGCTATATGCTTGACTTTCTTAGTATTTCTTAGTCAGAAAATCTGTATGTATACTGGCTCCTCTTCAGAAAAGTTCCTCAATCTGTAGTCCTCAGTAACTGCTAAGCTAAGTCGTCTCAGTCACGTCCAACTCTACGCTACCCCATAGACGGCAGCCCACCAGGCACCCCCGTCCCTGGGATTCTCCAGGCAAGAACACTGGAATGGGTTGCCATTTCCTTCTCCAATGCATGAAAGTGAAAAGTGAAAGTGAAGTCGCTCAGTCATGTCCGACTCTTAGCGACCCCATGGACTGCAGCCCACCAGGTTCCTCCGGCCACAGGATTTTCCAGGCAAGAGTACTGGAGTGGGTTGCCATTGCCTTCTTCGAGTCCTCAGGAAAACCCTGGCTAAAAACTGAAGCAGCTTTCATACTGTGCATTTTTAAGTCAACAGGGCTTACTAGTATACTCATTCATAAAACAGAGACAGTAAGGCACATCTCATGTGTTGCGGTGAGACTTAAATAAGATAATGTCTCAAGTGCACAGTGTTTTGACAAATAAAAATATGAAATCAATAAATGGTGATTATTATGGCTTCCTGTGTTCAGACAACCATCTCAATTATCTTGAGAAACAGAAATTTCTAAGGTTAACTGAACACTTTCGGTTTTGGTTCCTTTGTGCTGGATATTATTTCCATTTAGAATGACTTCCATATAAGAATGTCTTTTGATCAAATGTAAGCCTGTTGAACTCATACTTGTTTTTATAGGTTACAATGAATTTCTTCCTCCTTTGTTCTAGTCCCTTCACTGTTTGTATCCCATTGTGAATGGGGATAATGTCTCCTTTACTAAATTGTCAGGTCTTTATAGGTGTAAGCTATATCTTAATTTACTTTTTCCACATTTCCACTTTTTATTTTTGTATATTTCTCTGGGAAACTTTTACTGAATTACCTAGAGGTTGGAGACTGGAATGAAGAATTCAATTTGTGACAGCCTTCAATGATTTTGGCTTCTTAGAAGCTAAAATAGTGTTGTAGAAGTATTCCTGCAACTCCACCATGAAGATTTATTAATAATGGTGTTTTGGGAATACCTGTTACTCCTTCTTAAGGCTCCGTAAGACTCTTTTGCAGTCTTAAACAATCTGAAGGCAGTATCTGCAGATATCATGGCAACGTTTGCCTTTATACACTCTGGTTCTTACAATACTTTTGAAGGTTTCCCTCCCTCTTGATATATGGCTAATTTGGAAAACTAATAATCTAAGCAAATTAAGAAGCAAGACTTTTCTTTGACCCATGGAAATGTAGGAGGAGTAGCTGTAACATAATTATTCTTCTGAGTTTTGTTTTCATCTTATTGCACTTGACTCAGAAAATATTGTTGATGCATGAAATGATAAGGTCAGAGTAATTCTGATAGATGAGCTGAGTGAACTTGCTAAAGATGTAAAACCTTTACTTCAAGTAGGCCAAGGCATGAAAGAAAGTCAGTAATATGGTTTCAACCTGGACTTACCTTACGGATGCTTTTACAAGGACAAGCACATTGCTAGACTGCTAACCGTTCAGTCCTATTTGCAGTCTCTGCTTACAAAATTAATTATTGTCTTTAACTAAAGATCATCTACTTCTTTGGACTCTTAAAGAGAAATCACGTATTTAATTTATTTTTTAATGTATACTTTATGTCAATCAAACTTTTACTGAGCACCTACTATTTTTAAGTCCATGTGAGACTCACTACTTAATACAGAGTTCCTCTATGAATTAACCTGAGTAGTTAGGAATATGCTTTCTAAATTATATCACTTAAGTTGACTGAACAAAGAATGCTTTCCAGATCTAAATAGTGATGTCTTTTTTTTTTTTTTTTTTTTTGCTTTGTACAGAAACTGTTAGCTTTTTCTGTATTGGAAACATTTTTTGCCATTCCATTGTTGTTCTTTTATTTGTAAGTTCCCCAGCTTGATCAAGCATATGGCTTTTTTTCTTTTAAAGATAAAGATTGATTAACAAAGAGGGATATATACCAATAATCTTCAGTGCATGGATGCAAAATTAAAACTGGATTATTAGGCAAGCTAAGCTTAATGCTGCCTCATGTTATTAAGGAATACAGCTAACATTTCTCTTAGACAAATGGAAAATCTAATACCTGCTTTCACTCTAGGTTTATAGTGAAATTGACTTTCCTAATACTGAGGTGCCTTTTCAGCCATGTTTTTAGACACAAAAATATCTTTTTTAATAAAAGGAAAATAGTGTCCTGGTTATCCTCTTTACGTTTTTGGTTAACTATCGTTACATTGATAAACAGCTGGGGTTCCAATGATTGGAAAGAAACCAGTTGAAATTATTCCCAGGGTTAGTGGACAACAAGGTTTCTGCCTTGAGAATTTTCTTGTTTTGAATAACGAATCTCCCTCTTAAGATAGTTAGACACTTCTCATTTGCAGTAAGCGCCTGTGTACCAGATCTTGGAAGTAATTAGATTGCTTCATAGCTTATTTTCACAAGCCTCACTCAGTATATGGATTCTTAAATAAACAATAAGGAAATTATATTACAAAGAATGACAGCCCACATACAAATCCCCTCGTATAATAAAAAGTGATTAAGTGTTGTTGAAGCGAGGAAAGATTCCTGAGCATATGCTTACCAGGTTCTGCTGAAATGGCTGTCACTAAACAAATATTGGAACATGTTAAATTACGTGGTTTGCTTTCATTTTTATTATTATTTTTTTGTATATTGTGAGCTGGAAAGGGGTTTCTTAGTAAACAAAGAGGGCATGGGGGATACTTTTTATTTTCCCCTTTCAGGATTCACTTGAGCTATGTTCATACATTTTTATGGCTGGAAGAATAGTTCCTAGTGGTGTCCTGTTCCATCCGAAGTGTGACAGTCTGTGATGTTAGCAGCTATTCACAACTGGTAACAATACACTGCAAGACAGGGGCTCTCCCCAGCTAGGCTTCCCTGCAGGCAGCAATTTTCATGAGAACAAGAAGGTTTTCTTCCCCCTTCTTTTTGCATCACAAATATACCAGTTATCCTCATTATCAGCCTCTCCCTCCAGTTTCTTGAAACGTCTCTCCAAGTCACTGCCATTGATTTTTAATGCTTAAGTACATATTTAAAATACACTAAATTTTGCCAAAGGTTTGATTGGAGGTGGACATTTCCATTCTTTTTGGCCTTTGAATGGCTACCTACCACTAGCCTGATGTTTTTGAGTAATTTTAAAAATTGAAGTATCTTTTTGAAGAAAAATGACCCACTCTCTATTAGGTGATGCTTTCCTTTAAGGACTAGTGAAGCCTTAAATTTCAAGTCAATGTTGATTAAGGAATTATTGAGATTAATTAGTATTCCTTGACATCCCCACAATTAAAGGTACACTGGGCTGAAACAATTTCATGCTCATTTACCAAAGGCTTTTACTTCCTAAATCCTTTAACTCAATTCATCAGTTCTCACTATTTTGCCACTCTGTAATTCTTAAATTCTATATTGTGGTGGCTATTTTTTTCTTTAGAATATTGTTTTTCAAGGGTTGAATTGTCTTCAAATTCCAATTAGTATTCCGGTTATCATAAGGCTTTTCACTTTTTTCCACATTTGTTAAAAAGCATCATTAGATCTTGGGAGGATATTAAAGAGCATTTGTTAGATACAAGGAGTATGTGCATTGGTAATTTGATTTCGTTGGTTGAAAAGGAAAAGGCAAAATGTAAAGTTAAAAGTGGACAAACTCTATACTGTCAAGTCAGGAACACCCATTCATATCATTAAAAGCAAAAACCTTAGAATATTTGGAATTTGAACTAAAACTTGAAAGTTCTGAATTCCTGTACTCATAATTAAAAAAAAAATGAGGATGCATTGAAAAATTAGGAATTACAATCTGACATTTTTGTTTAATATATTTTTAAGATAAATAATTTTCAGCCACGCTGGATCTTCATTGCCATGTGTGGGCTTCTCGTTGCAGTGACTTCTCTTGCTGTGGAGCACAGGCTCTTGTGTGGGCTCAGGAGTTGTGGTGCATGGGCCTAGTTGCTCCATAGCATGTGGAATCTTCCTGGACCAGGGATCAAACCTATGTCCCCTCATCGACAGATTCTTATGCATTGCACCACTGGGGAAGTCTGTGACATCTTTCTACTAGGTTAAATCATAATTTACCAGGAGATTTTGAGTTTGGGAGTTTTTTTTTGAGGGGGAAGTGATATTTTTTAGACTTTACATTTATTAATCCATAAGCATCTTGAAGCATAGAATTGTACTTTGCAAGTATGAACTACAGTATCAAATCAAATAAATATTAACACAAAGTAGAAGCTACTAGGAATCAGAGACAAGACATGAAAAATCAATAGGAAGCTGTGGCAGCTGAAGTTAGCACGGCTCCCAACAATTCCTGACTCCCCAGGTTTACACTCTTGTTTCATCCTCTCCTTGTGAGTTATGGGCTGGATCCAATGACTATTTTCTAATAAATAGAATATAGAGAAAGTAAAGGCAGATCCAGACCTATCTGAAAATGGTTCAAGTTAATGTTAGGATGAGGAACTCATCTAAGCAATGGGGAAAAGCTAAGTCAAAAAACTACCTCGACAATAGAATTGATGACTAAGTGGCATACAATTTCTGGAAGCATATCCTTGCCAAAAAAAAAGCAGTGTAATTGGAACCAAATTAGAAATCACCTTATGACCGTTATCATGAATTTATAATAAAAAAGTATTTGAGTTATTCTTTGTTTTGTTTCCACTGCTAATATTTGGGGACCACAGATAAATCAGAAACAGCTGAATATCTCTACCATATTAATAGAATTTTAAAAATTGACAAACATGTTTACTTTTCATTCAACTACCATTTATTCAGCACACATTTCCTATCAGCTATTAATAGTAGTGATATATTGTTCTAGGATTAATACTAGATGGGAAATGGGAAAATTCTCACCCTCTTATATGAATTATTCACAACACTTACAGTAAGTACCAAATCAGCTCTGGTTGACCTAGTGACTTGTAGATGCAATCTAGCTTAAACATATGAAATATTGATAGCAGTATGAATGGTTTTCTAAGAAGTTGATTCTTGTAGTAGTGAACCTTATTTAATAGTATATGAAGCTTGAGCTTTGCACGCAACATTTTAACATGACAATTCTCAAGATGTACTCTCTTTGATCATCATAGATTTCCAAGTGGACTATAAGATTTAGTTCCTTGTTATTTCTCTTTAAGAGCTTTTTAGTTAAAAGCTAAATTGATATAACAGTCGAAAGACATTTTAATAAAAACGTTCTTAGCATCAGAAGTGTGGAAAACTCACTACGTTTCAGGAGTTAGATTTTCTTTCTGAATATAATTAGAGCACACACATTTCCCTTGCTGACAGCAGCATTATAAGCCAAAGCTACAGTAGACTTCAGCCTCTATATTTTGTGTTAGGTCCTGTTTGTGCAAACCTTGACTCTAAATTGAAATCTAATGTTTAACAAGGATTATAATCTTTGAATCTCCTACCCAAAACCAAGCACAACATGATTAGTGAACGCTAGGGTAACATTAAAAATTTAAACACATAGCATCTGGATAAACTAGACTAGAGGCTAAAAATATTTGCCTGGAGTCCCCACACGAGGCTCTCTATAGCTTAGACTTAGACCTTTATGGGTTCCCTGTGTTCACCTCTTCTCTGGTTATCCCAGAGCTTCAGGCTGTTTTCTTCTCCCCACTTGTCCTCTTTAGGTTCTCTAATATGTTGAGAATGGGATGTGGTCTTTTCACTCTTTTGTTTCCATTTCAGACAGGAAGTGGGTCCATTTCTTTTGAGGTGTTCCCACTCATCCTCATCACTGAGGGGAAATGGAAGGGAAAAAGTAAATCTGCCATTTGCAAATGGTCAAAGTATTCTGAATCATTGTGCTTGACAGAGTTACCTACATTCGTGAAAAAAAAAATCATTTAAATGGCCTTTCTGCCTTGTGTCAGGCATCCTGCTAGGCACTGAGTTTACGAAGATAAGAGTCAACTAGCCTTCAAGGACTTCAGCACAGGGTGTGAATAACACATCAGTTACTGCACAAGGTGATAAGGACACAGGAAGAGAGAAAGGAGCACAGAATGGGGAGCAGTTGGTGATCAACCTCTGGACACAAGGGACAGGCACACCGGGCAGAAGAATTTGTTTGGACAGAAACACGTGGACAAGAAAGAACATGCTGAGGGTTAGGAGCTATAATAGTTGAGGATGTGAAGGGCACCATGTTGAGCAATGAGGCACGGTGGGTAGGCATGACTTTCTAAATCACTGGTTATCAAAGTGTTTCCACAGCTAGCAGGATCAATATCTCTTGGAAGTTTATTAGAAAAGCACATTCTCAGTCCCCACTCCAGAACTCCACATCTCCTGATAGGAACTGATCTAATCAGCCTTCCAGGTTCTTGATCCCACTAAACTTAAAGCAAAAAAAAAAAAAAAAACTAACGTGCTAGTAGGAGTTAAAGATTTCTTTTTCTCTTAAAGCCAATGGATTTTTAAACAGGGAAATGCCATTTATTGAACTTGACTTTTATCGAAATTGCTATCTGGAAGCACTGTGGAGAATAAATTAGTGCACATTTGATGATGGCTACAGGAATAAGATGGATGGAGGGTCAGGGATAAAATTGGATAATGCTTAAAAGGCTGTTGCAATAAGTCAGGTGAAAAGTAACAAGGCAGTTACAAGCTGAAGAGTTGCAATGAGTAAGGATTTGAAAAATATTCAATAGCAACTTAAGTCATTTTCACATGATTAAGGGAAAGTCTAATGCCACTTACTATCATTCAATTGACTCCATATGGGCTCATTAATCATCACTACCCCTCCGAAGACTGGCCCTGCTTTTAGTGACGGCCACTGGAACTTTTCCTTCAAGAGTAATCAAAGTGTCGGAGTTCCTCCTGCACAAGTGGTCAGTGTCATTTTGCATAAGATGAAACAATTGGTTAGGCTGCTGCCATGGTTTCTAGACAAGATTACATCAGAGTATTTCCTCTGACCTTGAGCCAAAATTCACTTTACCATCTGACTCACTTGAACAAAGTTAACATTTATAATAGAGGATTGTCTTTAAGATACAAACAATAATTTTATTATTTCTTTGATTCAAAAATAAAAACAAATAGGACTTATTTAGCAACTCTTCCAGTGGTTCTACATTTGTGGTCCTTGCACAATAGATGAGTGATTTACTACATGTACTTATATATATTTGGTGTGTACTCTAATGAACTAACCTAAGTAAAAGTTGCCCGTTTTGCAGCTTACATGAAAGTGTAAGTCACTCAGTGGTGCCCAACTCTTTTCAACCCCATGAATGGTCCATGGAATTCTCCAGGCCAGAATACTGGAGTGGGTTCCCTTCTCCAGGGGATCTTCCCATCTCAGGGATCAAACACAGGTCTCCCGCATTGCTGGCGGATTCTTCACCAGCTGAGCCATTAAGGAATATACTACCAAATTAAAATAAGGTTTAAGACAGGATTCAATAATCATTCACTGTCCCCAGTATATACTGAGTACTCCTCTGTGTCAGGTACTATGCTTAGTACTTTATTATTCAATCCTCAAAGCACTTTTATGAAATATTACAATTTTTTATTCTAGTGTATTTTTCATACAAATGAAGAATTTGAAGAATAAAAAAGCTAACTAACCTGTCACTTCTAATAAGCTGAGACTGTTCAAGCTCCAGAACAGTCCAAAAGAAGTCAAAAGAAAGCACTGCTCGTTTTTCATGACAGTATTGTGCAAGGTCCAAGAAACACCTTACACAATATATTATTGGTGGAAATATAAACTAATATGTTCTTCTCTTCAGGAAGACAGTTGATCTGTGTGTAACTAAGTAGAAGCATAAAAGTGTACCATCTGAAACAGGGACTCAACTTTTAGGAACCTAGTCTGGAAATAATCTGAGATGCAACAAATAAATATGTATAGATGATGCATTATATGAATAAATATATATAGATGATTTTCAGAAATATTTAAAGTGGAAAATCAATATGAAACAAAGGCAGTGTCTGGCAGTTATTCAAATATTTTATATGTTTAATATAGGCATATCATGTATATAAAATATATTGAAATTAACTTTAAAGATATAGTTTTGTATAGTAAATATACGTATTTCATAACCTATGAAATGTTTGGCATTGAGAAAAAAGCTGAATACTAAAACATATACAGGTAGATAAAAATGGAAAAAATATGTGGCATAACTTAAAGGAAACTCACCAAAATGTTAATTTATGGGTGAAATTGTTGGTAATTAAATTATTTGCCTTTACATTATTTCCCTATTTTTAGAGTTTTCTGTAACAACAACAACAAAAAACACAATAAAACAAAAAGCAACAAAAAAAAAAAGCAAAAAATATGCTCCACATGCCATGGAGCAACTAGGCCTGTGGGCCACAACTACTGAAGCCCCCACACAAAAACAAAAATAAAAATTGTCTTAAAGTCAGAAATAATGCCCTATTTAATAACTAGTCCATGATATATATTTTTATTTCATGGAAGAAAAAAATAGCTGTATTGTATATATGAGTTAGTATGTGGGAAATTTCTTATAATTTTCTGTTTCCAACATAAAAAAATTAATAAAGTGATCATCTTGGAGGCAGAAAGTAGCTAGTTCATATATGAGCAAATCAGGATGAGGAATTGAATAGAAATTAATATTGAATGATTTCTGATATGGTTTAGAAACCAAATTGAGATATTCTAAGCACCTTAGATCCAGTAAGTTCAAATTAAAAAAAAAAAAAAANAAGGACTTCAGCACAGGGTGTGAATAACACATCAGTTACTGCACAAGGTGATAAGGACACAGGAAGAGAGAAAGGAGCACAGAATGGGGAGCAGTTGGTGATCAACCTCTGGACACAAGGGACAGGCACACCGGGCAGAAGAATTTGTTTGGACAGAAACACGTGGACAAGAAAGAACATGCTGAGGGTTAGGAGCTATAATAGTTGAGGATGTGAAGGGCACCATGTTGAGCAATGAGGCACGGTGGGTAGGCATGACTTTCTAAATCACTGGTTATCAAAGTGTTTCCACAGCTAGCAGGATCAATATCTCTTGGAAGTTTATTAGAAAAGCACATTCTCAGTCCCCACTCCAGAACTCCACATCTCCTGATAGGAACTGATCTAATCAGCCTTCCAGGTTCTTGATCCCACTAAACTTAAAGCAAAAAAAAAAAAAAAAACTAACGTGCTAGTAGGAGTTAAAGATTTCTTTTTCTCTTAAAGCCAATGGATTTTTAAACAGGGAAATGCCATTTATTGAACTTGACTTTTATCGAAATTGCTATCTGGAAGCACTGTGGAGAATAAATTAGTGCACATTTGATGATGGCTACAGGAATAAGATGGATGGAGGGTCAGGGATAAAATTGGATAATGCTTAAAAGGCTGTTGCAATAAGTCAGGTGAAAAGTAACAAGGCAGTTACAAGCTGAAGAGTTGCAATGAGTAAGGATTTGAAAAATATTCAATAGCAACTTAAGTCATTTTCACATGATTAAGGGAAAGTCTAATGCCACTTACTATCATTCAATTGACTCCATATGGGCTCATTAATCATCACTACCCCTCCGAAGACTGGCCCTGCTTTTAGTGACGGCCACTGGAACTTTTCCTTCAAGAGTAATCAAAGTGTCGGAGTTCCTCCTGCACAAGTGGTCAGTGTCATTTTGCATAAGATGAAACAATTGGTTAGGCTGCTGCCATGGTTTCTAGACAAGATTACATCAGAGTATTTCCTCTGACCTTGAGCCAAAATTCACTTTACCATCTGACTCACTTGAACAAAGTTAACATTTATAATAGAGGATTGTCTTTAAGATACAAACAATAATTTTATTATTTCTTTGATTCAAAAATAAAAACAAATAGGACTTATTTAGCAACTCTTCCAGTGGTTCTACATTTGTGGTCCTTGCACAATAGATGAGTGATTTACTACATGTACTTATATATATTTGGTGTGTACTCTAATGAACTAACCTAAGTAAAAGTTGCCCGTTTTGCAGCTTACATGAAAGTGTAAGTCACTCAGTGGTGCCCAACTCTTTTCAACCCCATGAATGGTCCATGGAATTCTCCAGGCCAGAATACTGGAGTGGGTTCCCTTCTCCAGGGGATCTTCCCATCTCAGGGATCAAACACAGGTCTCCCGCATTGCTGGCGGATTCTTCACCAGCTGAGCCATTAAGGAATATACTACCAAATTAAAATAAGGTTTAAGACAGGATTCAATAATCATTCACTGTCCCCAGTATATACTGAGTACTCCTCTGTGTCAGGTACTATGCTTAGTACTTTATTATTCAATCCTCAAAGCACTTTTATGAAATATTACAATTTTTTATTCTAGTGTATTTTTCATACAAATGAAGAATTTGAAGAATAAAAAAGCTAACTAACCTGTCACTTCTAATAAGCTGAGACTGTTCAAGCTCCAGAACAGTCCAAAAGAAGTCAAAAGAAAGCACTGCTCGTTTTTCATGACAGTATTGTGCAAGGTCCAAGAAACACCTTACACAATATATTATTGGTGGAAATATAAACTAATATGTTCTTCTCTTCAGGAAGACAGTTGATCTGTGTGTAACTAAGTAGAAGCATAAAAGTGTACCATCTGAAACAGGGACTCAACTTTTAGGAACCTAGTCTGGAAATAATCTGAGATGCAACAAATAAATATGTATAGATGATGCATTATATGAATAAATATATATAGATGATTTTCAGAAATATTTAAAGTGGAAAATCAATATGAAACAAAGGCAGTGTCTGGCAGTTATTCAAATATTTTATATGTTTAATATAGGCATATCATGTATATAAAATATATTGAAATTAACTTTAAAGATATAGTTTTGTATAGTAAATATACGTATTTCATAACCTATGAAATGTTTGGCATTGAGAAAAAAGCTGAATACTAAAACATATACAGGTAGATAAAAATGGAAAAAATATGTGGCATAACTTAAAGGAAACTCACCAAAATGTTAATTTATGGGTGAAATTGTTGGTAATTAAATTATTTGCCTTTACATTATTTCCCTATTTTTAGAGTTTTCTGTAACAACAACAACAAAAAACACAATAAAACAAAAAGCAACAAAAAAAAAAAGCAAAAAATATGCTCCACATGCCATGGAGCAACTAGGCCTGTGGGCCACAACTACTGAAGCCCCCACACAAAAACAAAAATAAAAATTGTCTTAAAGTCAGAAATAATGCCCTATTTAATAACTAGTCCATGATATATATTTTTATTTCATGGAAGAAAAAAATAGCTGTATTGTATATATGAGTTAGTATGTGGGAAATTTCTTATAATTTTCTGTTTCCAACATAAAAAAATTAATAAAGTGATCATCTTGGAGGCAGAAAGTAGCTAGTTCATATATGAGCAAATCAGGATGAGGAATTGAATAGAAATTAATATTGAATGATTTCTGATATGGTTTAGAAACCAAATTGAGATATTCTAAGCACCTTAGATCCAGTAAGTTCAAATTAAAAAAAAAAAAAAACTTCTAAAAACAAGAGTGGCACAGTGGATAGGACTTCCCTGGTGGCACAGTGGCTAAGCACCTGCCTGCCAGTGCAGGGGACATGGGTTCAATCCCTGGTCTGGGAGGATTCCACACGCCAGGGAACAACTAAGCTGTGGGCTACAGCTACTGAAACCCCCACACTCTTGGGACTAGGAATCAAACTACTGAGCCTGCGTGCTGCAACAAGAGAGGCCGCCTCAGTGAGAAGGTCATGCACCACCACAAAGCTCATGTGCTCACTACAACTAGAGAAAGCCTATGCCAAGTGAGGAAGACCCAGCACAGCCAAAAATAAATAAACCAGAAAAAGATAACAATAGCTTATGGATATACAATGTTCTCTATGCTCCAGGAACTGTTGTAAGAAATATCCCAAGTATTAACTCAAGAAGTATAACAACCTAAGAGATAAGGAAAAGATGAAGACTGAAACACAGAGATATTATGTCACTTGACTCACCATCAGTGTTGGACCCAGAATTTGAACTCAAATACTCTGACTCTAACACATATGCCCTGTTCGTTAAAATACACAACTTCTCAACTACAGTCAGCTCTGAGGCAGGTATTAAACTGATCCTCAGAAAACATAGCCTGATGATATGGCACCTTGGGAATCCTTCTGACATGACATAATTGAAGTCGTTCAGTCATGTCTGACTCTTTGCGACCACATGGACTGTAGCCTATCAGGCTCCTCCATCCATGGAATTTTGCAGGCAAGAGTACTGGAGTGGGTTGCCATTTATTCTCCAGGAGATCTTCCCTACCCAGGGATTGAACCAGGATCTCCTGTGTTGTAGGCAGACGCTTTACCATCTGAGCCACCAGGGAAGTCCTTGGGAATCCTTCTAAGTGATTTCAAAGATGGGAATGTGTAAGACAGTTGTAAAGTTACAGGATAAGTCTGATTAATTCCTTGCATCATTGATTTAGTTGATGATTTAGGAGAGATTATTTTTATATTGCATACAGATATCATGTTAGTAGAATATAAAAATACAAAGTTTAAAATAAAGTGGTGAACTTCAGAAAATGTCCTAGTCACTTTGAGATATGCTGCGAGAACTCAGTACTCCCAGGGATAGAATTTCTTGTCCTTTGCTATGAAACACTTTGGTGGGAAAGATGCTAAAGTGGGAAAATTTGAGATGTATGGGTTAAAATGAATGAATGATGGCAAAACTGTAATATTTCCCAGGATTAAAAAAGTGGAATTATAAAAATCAAAGAAACTGTAAAGATCATCAATCCCATTTACTGATGAGGAAACAGCTAGAGAAAGTCAATGACTTATTCCAACCTTTTTAAATAATTCTGAACATTACTGTAACTGCTACCTGGATCTTCATATTCTTGGTGCTGTGTCCAGCTGCCTCTAAGTTATTGAAAAAGATGAAGTATAGCTCAGGCTATATTACATTTTTTTTTATAAATTAGCAATATTTTTTATTGAATGAGTAAGTAATTTTCATGAATGAACAAGTAATTCAGCTGGAATTAGGTAAAAGGCATAATAGATCGACTATAAAGTTTGAAAGCATTTATAGTCCTATAAAGTCACACTGAATCGACTGCAATTAATATTTTGTTACTCTTAGGTTGTGCGATCTCAACTTTAGAGAGAAATCATCCTATTTTATTTCCTTTTCTCTTCTAAACACCTACCCTTCCTCATGAACACGGAGTGAAAGCAAAAATTTTCCTGTGGAAAGAACCACCATTTCATGATACTAAACACTGTACAGGTCCTTAACAAAATTTAAATTTCACACATACTTATGCTCTTCTCTGGTCTAAAAGAGGTCAATTTAATCTCTTAGCCTAATTTTGCTCAGCCATGGTGTGAGCATGCTTAAAAAGGGAAGCAGGGAAACTTTATCATTTTAATATTTCTATCTTATTAGTTCCAAGAAATCTTGAGTATGGATTGATGAAATCAGTGGAACAAGTTGAATAAAATTCTTCATCTAGAAGTCTTTATGTTTAGAGAAATAGATGTTAACTTTTAGAATATCTTTAGAGTTTTAATTGTTCTTATTTCTTAGAATAATAAATACTAATCATATCAATACAGCAAAATATTCCAGTTTGAAAAGCCAGCGTCAATTCTCTACTTTAACTCATAACTTTGAATGATCATTTGTAATTGATCTAGAAAACCGTTAGTGGAAAATCTGATAATTAAGAATCCAAATTAACTTTTCTAATATTTTGAGCTGATCAAGTAAACCATTAAGGGGCCACTTTTAAATTTCCCCTTGTGCTATGTAAATATAGTCTTTTTTTGGTACTAATTTAATTCTATGTTTTTGTATTTCCCATTTGATTTTAACTGGCTAAATAAAAGAGAAAAAAAATTAATGGGTTAAAGAACCTGAAGCCTTAATATACTTAAAACACTATTGATATAATAAATGTTTTCCTCAAGAGATACTTGAACTTATAAGAAGTTAAATAAAAGCTATATGATCAGATGTGTGCTTTAAAGCAGTTTAGCATAACATAAAATTTAAATGAATGTTGAATGAAAATGAATGAATGTGCTGTGATTATTTTGTGAATGACAAGTGTTTGATTGTATACCAAGCAGATAAATGCTTATTAGAGTTTTAATTGCCTTGGAATACAGAGAATGTGTTAAATCGATTATTATGTAGATTTCCTTGGACCAGTAATTAAAAAAGAGTCTATTAAGTTACCTGTTATCTCTTTATTTTTTCCCAGAAAATATCTACATTTAGTCTGTCGGGTTTTCTGGCTATAGCATCACTATGGGATAATGTTCTCCTTGTTAAATTTTGCCTAGTAAAAGAAGACATCATTCTGGCCTTTTGTTTACCTTAAATTTGCTCCTTTGAATTTAGATACCTGATACATAACATGGATAAATCTTGAAAACATTCCGCATTATATGAGGTAGAATAAGCACATTCATTAAGATGGAAAATAGAATAGTGTTGACCAGGGGAGGGGAAGTAATGGGGAGTTTAATTGTTTAATGGATACAGTTAAATGGATGAAGTTTCTGTTTGAGATGATGAAGACATTCTGGAAACAGATAGTGGTGGTGATGTGAAACATCATGAATGTACTTCAGGCCATTGAATTGTACATTTAAAACTGACTGACTAGGTTTTTTACTTAAGAAGAATTAAAGAGCCTCTTGATGAAAGTGAAGGAAAGTTATGACCAACCTAGATAGCATATTCAAACGCAGAGACATTATTTTGCCAACAAAGGTCCGTCTAGTCAAGGCTATAGTTTTTCCCATAGTCATGTATGGATGTGAAAGTTGGACTGTGAAGAAAGCTGAGTGTGGAAGAATTGATGCTTTTGAACTGTGTTGTTGGAGAAGACTCTTGAAGAGTCCCTTGGACTGCAAGGAGATCCAAACAGTCCATTCTGAAGGAGATCAGCCCTGGGATTTCTTTGGAAGGAATGATGCTAAAGCTGAAGCTCCAGTACTTTGGCCACCTCATGCGAAGAGTTGACTCATTGGCAAAGACTCTGATGCTGGGAGAGATTGGGGGCAGGAGGAGAAGGGGACAACTGAGGATGAGATGGCTGGATGGCATCACTGACTCACTGGGCGTGAGTCTGAGTGAACTCCGGGAGTTGGTGATGGACAGGGAGGCCTGGCATACTGCGATTCATGGGTTCGCAAAGAGTCGGATACAACTGAGCGACTGAACTGAACTGATGAAAGTGAAAGAGGAGAGTAAAAATGTCGGCTTAAAAGTTAACGTTCAGAAAACTAAGATCATGGGATCCAGTCCCATCACTTCATGGCAAATAGATGGGGAATCAAAGAAAACAGTGAGAGACTTTATTTTTTTGAGCTTCAAAATCACTGCAGCTGGTAACTGCAGCCGTTAAATTAAAAGACGCTTGCTCCTTGGAAGAAAAGCTACGACCAAGCTAGAAAGCATATCAAAAAGCAGAGACATTACTTTGCCAACAAAGGTCCATCTAATCAAAACTGTGGTTTATCCTGGAGTCTTGTATGAATATGAGAGATGGACTATAAAGAAAGCTGAGCACCAAAAAATTGATGCTTCTGAACTGTGGTGTTGGAGAAGATTCTTGAGAGTCTCTTGGACTGCAAGGAGATGCAACCAGTCCATCCTAAAGGAGATCAGTCCTGAATATTCATTGGAAGGACTGATGCTGAAGCTGAAACTTCAGTACTTTGGCTACCNATCTCATCCTCTGTTCACCAAAAAATTGATGCTTCTGAACTGTGGTGTTGGAGAAGATTCTTGAGAGTCTCTTGGACTGCAAGGAGATGCAACCAGTCCATCCTAAAGGAGATCAGTCCTGAATATTCATTGGAAGGACTGATGCTGAAGCTGAAACTTCAGTACTTTGGCTACCTGATGTGAAGAACTGACTCATTTGAAAAGACCCTGATGCTGGGAGAGATTGAAGGCAGGAGAAGGGGATGACAGAAGATGAGATGGTTGGATTCATCACTGACACGATGGACTTAAGTTGGAGAAGGCTCTGGGAGTTGGTAATAGATAGGGAAACCTGGTGTGCTGCACTCCATGGGGTCACAAAGAGACCTGATTGAGCAACTGAACTGAAACTGAGGTTTTTAGAAAAGGCTATTTACCTTAGGCCAGCTAATACCTCTTAATTCTCCCTCTAAAAATGTTACCTAGTTCCATTTATCTCCCAGTAGATGACTTAAGTCATGTTGATTTATTAGAACATAACTTGATCCTTAATTATAGTCCTATACTGTAATTTTAGGAGAAGGCAGTGGCACCCCACTCCAGTGCTCTTGCCTGGGAAATCCCATGGACAGAGGAGCCTGGTGGGCTGCAGTCCATGGGGTCGCTAAGAGTCAGACACGACTGAGCAACTTCACTTTCATTTTTCACTTTCATGCATTGGAGATGGAAGTGGCAACCCACTCCAGTGTTCTTGCCCGGAGAATCCCAGGGACAGAGGAGCTTGGTGGGCTTCCGTTGATGGGGTCGCACAGAGTCGGACACGACTGACGCGACTTAGCAGCAGCAGCAGCATACTGTAATTTTATTCCTATTATCACTGTCTTGAATATTTAGACAAGTCATCTGATTGCTGTTTTTAAAATTTTATTCCAAATAGGATTAGCAATCTTTTCTTATTTTTCAGACACACATGCACACACACAAAGGGAAAAAAATGACTTTATCAAACATGGGATTCCACCAGTTTTAGAATTAAAGATATTGTCCATGTTTAAAGTGACAATTTTTAGATATAACTGGTGGATTAATCATTTGTAATTACATTTTTAGGGTTTCATAGAATAAGTGCTCACCATTACTGTAATAATATGTGACAAAACGGTATATTGTGTACAATGACATTTTTTTTTCCATTTCTTTCACTTCAGAATAAAGTTTAGCTATTAGCTGAATATTTCTTGCTATTGACAGAATAAATACAAACATAATATTACTCAATTTTTTCTGCTCTGAGGGAATTAAGAATTTTCATTTGAAATTGTGGTAGTTCCACTGAAAATTCTAGGAAATTTAGTGAAATTTGGTAAAGGAAAACCTGAGTTTTGTTCTTAGCTTGTCAAGTTTCAGCTACTCCTGGATTTTATTGGTGATCACCATTAGTTCAGTATTGTTGTACAGACCTCGCTATAAGTTTATGGACTTTGGTCTGATTGTTTGGATGCTCTAATATTAACCAAATGGATAAAGTTTATAGTATAATTGTTCTTGAGCAGTACTGAGCTGTATTTTTAATGGACTTTAAAATTACTTCATTGAATATTTATTATGCGAAAAAGTAAGCCGTAAGAGTTGGTTGGTCAAAAATACTTATAATTGATAAATAATGGCATTATTAAATCGCTTCTTTGCCTGCAGGTCCCTGGATGTGCCTTCTGTTAAATTAGATTGTGTGACTCCCCATAAACCAAACTTCACATACTTGTTTGAATTATAAATAGTCAATAGTTATTTTTATATTTTCTAACATTAACATTTATAACATTGTAACTAACATTAATATTTCCACTTTGTAACATGCTAGCATTAGCAATCTATCAGGTACCCTAACTTTGAAATGTTCCCCCTGAATTGATATGCACTCCTCCTCACCCACTCAGTCCCTCTTTGTCCTCAGACTTTTAATCATTCTTAACCACTCATACCCTTCACTCCAAAACTTTGTCCTATAATTTTCATTCTGGGCCCTGGGCCCATTTCTTCCAATCCAAAGCTGCTTTTAAAGAATAGAATTTTACTTGTACAAAAGAACTCAATTGATGTTGATGTCAAAAGATCCCAGGGGAATTCAGTAGGATGAGATTAGTTAAAATCCTATTTCTTTTTATTGTTGCCACTCCATTCTATAAAGATGAAATAATGATAACAAGGCAGGCAAAATAACTTTGATCAGGCAACAGCTAATGTTTCAAAGATTAAAAAAAGAGAAGTTACTGCTTTCAACTGCCGTAGGCAATAGGCAGAGAAAGTAGAGACCCTCTAGATATTAAAGTAAATGATCCCCCACCCCCCTCAAATAACTCTGTTTTCATTTGCATGGTATATAAGTTTTGAATCTGGAGAAGATTTAAAGTTGACAATTAAAAAAAAAATTCTCCTTGTTTTCTTGCTTTTGACTCTGGTATGTTTCACTATTACAAGCTAAGCCGCCTGAGCAAGATTTAAGAGGCATCTATCAATGGTGGGCAGTCATTTGTTATTCACGCCTGATCTGTCTTACCCACCAGACTTCAAAATCTGTTGGAAAATGTGTCATCATTTGCTCAATAAACAGGTAAATGAATGGCTTATTGCTAGAAACCTATGGACTGTTTCCAGGTATTTTGAAATAAACCTCTAGAAAGCCAACCCATAAGTACAATGCCTGATTCTTAGGCATGTGCAATCAACTTTGCAGTAGCCTTGATGAAATGAACACCAGTCTGTATTGTAGATTTCTTCAGAGTTTGAAATGGCCTTTCTTTTACTGTTGCTTTGACTTAGTCTTGGAAAAGTAGAGAAAATCAGAGGTACTTCAAACCCATTGCTTTGTTTCCTCTTGATATGTTTTTCTGCACAGCGTCTTTTAAAAAAGTTGATTTTGCAAAGGGAAAATAACACAAGCTCATATTTGAATAATCAAGTGAATGTAGTCAGAATCTGTTCACTATTGGTACAATTGCCGTTTAGCACAGAAACTCAAAAGTAGTATCAATGACAATAGAGGAATTTTAGGAAAAAACTTACTGTAGATATGAAGTTAAGACTGCCTCTCACTGCTCTGGTGAGAACGGGAGTGGAGAGAACTATAATTAACAGCCCAGAACAAAGGGAGGTGGTTACATATTGCTAGGCCATGAAAAAAAAAAAAAAAAAAGGAGATTATAGACTATAGCTTACAAATTAACTGCACTAAGAACTTGCATTTGAACCATGCGCCTTGATTCAGTCCTTATCTAATGTGTTTGCTTTTTTAAAGTCTAAAATCAGGGCATTTTCAGTAGATTTCAAAACAACGTATGCCTTCAATATTTTTCTATTAAGGATGTTTGTAACTTAGAAAAAATACTGGTTTCAGCTTTGTAGTTTTTCTTCTGTTGTGCTATTTGTAATTAACCATTTATATGAAAGAATCGATGGATGATGGTTTCCCATTAGTTTTGAAACGTTGAGCAATATGAGACATGTTAGCCCTAGGCCACTTGGTAAAAATGTATTGCCTATTTTGGCTGAAAATAAGGCTATTTCATGAGTGTAGGTTAAGATTTTGATGGAACAAATTGAAATCAACTGTTCAAGTCCATAAGATGTAAGCATGTTGTATCTAACTCTTTTACAGTGGCTTTGAACTTGAACATCACTTCTAGGATGATTTTTCTTTTACAGCCTTATTTGAGATTTGGATTAATTCATGAGGAAAGATATCTTTCTATATAGGGCAATAAATCCAAGGAACGGTGCTTTCACCAGGTTTATAAAAGTAGTGAGGGAGTGGAATCCAAATGCTATTTCAAAATTGAAAAAAGACTGATTTATGCATTGCGATTCTCTCCATTCCCAATAGGGTTATCACATGGACTAAGATATAAAGTGCCAAGTACCGATTCTGTCAATTTAGTCTTATAATAGAAAAACATTTAAAACATTAATCAAGGCTTTGGCAATGATGTAAACTCTTCCTCAGTAGGAAAGTAAATATATATTTAGTTGGCTTAAGACAGCATACTTCAGCCAGCATGAAATATGGAAGGAAAATTAAAGTTGTATCTGAAAAGTGATACAGGTGTGATTCAGGATAGTTGTTTTATCTACCCAGTTTAGATTTTATATGGCCAATTTGATTGTGTTTGAAAAATAAATTAATAGAGCACCAGGTTTTAAGCTATTATGTATAAATTAAGGCTTGATTTACTACATTTCCAAATTAGGTATGAAGTTCTTTAGACTTACTATTTTCAGCAGCATTTATAAATGTCTACTATGAGAGTATCCTACGTTGCTCAGTGGTAAAGAATCCACCTGCCAATGCAGGAGATGGGGGTCCAACCCCTGGGTCGAGAAGATCCCCTGGAGTAGGGAGTGGCAGCCCATTCCAGTATTCTTGCCCGGGAAATCCCATGGACTGGGGAGCCTGGTGGGCTACAGTCCATGGGTTGCCAAGACTCAGACACGATGGGACAACTGAGCACACACACATGAGAGTATCCAGAAAGTTCAGGGACATTAGGTTTTGTTCGCTCACTTATTTGGTTAATACATGAGGTACACTGGTAGAATGTTTAAGAATGAGGAAAGTGATGTTCTTTATTTAGGACTGATAATGTCATTTTCTGCGAATGCACTCTGCCCTGTTAGAATTTCGTATCATGATTCTCTAAATCGAGGTGTCTAATCTGTGGCAGGGGAGAGGTTCATTTTATTTTCTAGGTGTTTTATTTGCACAGTGAGAGGCAAATCTTACAAACTAAGTCAGAGCCACTTTGGGATTGTGTGTAATTGAGTTGCAGACACTAGGCTTCCCTGTCTTTAACCATCTCCCGGAGCTTGCTCAAACTCATGTGTATTGAGTCGATGATGCCATCCAGCCATCTCATTCTCTGTTGCCCCCTTCTCCTCCTGCCCTCAGTCTTTCCCAACATCTGAGGTTTAGTTTCATCATTGGTAAAATAAAGGGTTTTACTTTCATCATCAGACTTTTCTTAGATTTATAATTAATTCTTACTTTACATCTTTAGTTGACTATAAAAAATAATTTTAGATTTTCTGCCTTAATGGTTAAGCAAAACCTTTTGGTTTCCCGATGCTTTCCCAATAAGTCACCCGTTCAATCATTTAATAAATATTGAGTACCTGTTTTCTTTCAGGTACTGCTTGAGATGTCGACGTCACAGTGGTGAAAAAAAATTGCCCTTTTGCAGTTTTTAGACAAGTGAGAGAGGGGATAGTGAAAAAAAATCAGTCTATTTAATGTAAAAGGACAACTAAGATGTTTGATGCTGTTGGAATAGCATGGTGCCATGATAATTAATAATGAGAGACTTCCCAAAGAATGATAACTGTTGATACAAGGTGGGTGTTAGTCAGGATGTGCTTCCTGGGGTTGATGTTTCTGGTAGAGAAGAACAGTGGTAACAGGATGTGCTAGAGGCCAGGAAGGGGTCTTGTAGAGTTTCTGCTCTCTGGTGATGCTCATTCTCTGCAGAAATACTGATTTTGTATGGGATAGAATCCAGCTCTTCTGGGGCTTTCAGTTTAGAGAAGCGATCTCATCAACTTGGATTTGGCAGTCCATGGCTTCATGTGAGCTCTTTCAATAACATTTAGAAGAATATTATAGGGGAAAGTGACAATCCACAGACGGTAGGCCTGGTTGCATCTGGATACTTTGGACAGAGGATTCTTTCTGAGAAGCTTCTTGCAAATTGATAGATAGCTGCTTGTTCTTCTTACCTCTTGAATCTGGTTCTGGACTGCATTGGCTAAGTCATATTTGGACTTAAAGGAGTTGTTGTATTCAATGGGAAGCTGAGAGGTTTTTGTCCTTGAGACAGTTCTATTCAGTCTAACAAATACTAATAGCAGTATATTAGGTGCTAAACAGTGTACGGGGGACAAAGGATATGGAGATGTTAAGACATTTCCTGATTTTAATGAACTCAAAGTCCTAGTTGCCTAGTAACTTCAATCATGCCCTAGTTTGTAGAATTAAGAAAATAACAAATACTTAGTTTTGACTTCTAGAAATAACTATAGGAGCACAGCATGGAGTAGTTATTTTAAAAATAAGATTTAATTTGAGTGGAATAATCTAGCTGTGCTTATGTTTAGCAAAAGAATAGGTTTATTCCTCTGGAAGTGTTACAAGGTGGCACTATCTGCCAAAATTTTACCATAACTCTGTCACCTATATTGTACTTTAAGGCTTCCCTGGTGACTCACATGGTTAAGAATCTGTCTGCAATACAGAGAGCCTGGGTTTGATCCCTGGGTGGGGAAGATCCCCTGGAGAAGGGGATGGCAGTGCTCTCCAGGACTCTTGCTTAGAGAATCCCATAGACAGAGGAGCCTGGGGGGCTGCCTACAGTCAATGGGGTTGCAGAGAGTCTGACATAACTGAGCAACTAACACTTTCACTCTCCTGATAGTTAATAATGTCTTGTAGGCCCTGGTTAAACAACATATATATTATGTAGGTACAGTGATAGCTAGTAGGTTTCATCCCTAGAAGTTCTTTGTTCAATTATCATGGCTCAGACGGTAATCTGCCTGCAGTGAGGGACTTCTGGGGTCTTTCCCTGGGTCTGGAAGGTCCTCTGGAAAAGGGCGTGGCAACCCACTGCAGTATTCTTGCCTGGAGAATTCCATGGACAAGAGCCTGGTGGGCTGCATGGAGTCTCAAAGAGTCTTGCATGACTGAGTGACTTTCAGTTTCACTTTCGTTAAGGAAGCAGCAATACCAAATACAAATGTACTGAGATTGAATCAGGTCTTTATTTTCCTAAAGCTGTTTGTCTGATTTCTTCTACCTTGTAATCTTTCTCCGTGTTGTCCTCCTGTGCTTCTGTAGCTATCATTCCTTAAATCTGTTTATCTTGATTATATTAATAATAATAATAATAAAAATCAGCACATATACAGGAGAAACTAGGCTTCTTGCCTCTAAAGGATTTGCCTGACCTGTAAGAGAAAGCCACTCACCACTCTATTCCACTGACCTCTGACTTTTAAAAGGTAAAATGATCAGCAAGTTAGCTTACAATATTTAAACAACAGTTTTAAGGTTTTTTTCAGGTCAGGCAGCTTTATTTCATGTATAACAAACATAAAAAGAGGCATAAGTTCCGGGGTACTTTCCTGTGTTCCTTTGGGAGTTGGGGCAAAAGCTCTGAGCAGGGAACCAATCAGTGCAGTGGTCAGAGGCACTTGGCCACCCTCTAAATAGAAGAGCCTGGCAGCTGCCAGTGGCATGGAGTTGTCTCAGGGTGGGTGGGATAGAAGGCATCTTCTGGGCGTAACAACCAGTGAATATTTGTGAAAAGCAAAAGCTCCACTCTTTCAGGCTAGTGCAGCCCTGTTTCAGGGCATGTGGTTTGAAGAGCAATGGGTTTCAGTGTCTCTGTGCTCCCTTGATCAGATCCTTTTCTGTGATACCCAGGCTGCACCTGCATATGCTGATACTCTGAAGGTGATGGTGCATGCCCATTCACTAAGTCGTGTCCGACTCTGCAACACTGTGGACTGTAGGCCACCAGGCTTCTCTGTCCATGGGATTTTCCAGGCAAGAACACTAGAGCAAGTTATTTCCTCCTCCAGAGGATCTTCCTGACTCAGGGATCAAGCCTATGGCTCCTACATTGACCCAACAAATTTTTTTACCACTGTGCCACCTGGAAGCTGAAGGTAATAGACCCTGTCCCTGAAATACAGCCTTGACTTTGGAGTAGGACAGCCTGAATTGAATTCTTGCTGTGCAGTTACAAGGTGTGATAGCCTAGACAAGATGCTTGACCTCTATGGGCCTCAGTTTCCTCATCCTTAAAATGGAGACACGTTTACTACATCATAGTATACTCTAAGGATTAAACAAAAGAATAAATAACAAATCTTAAGTGTAGTCCATGACATCAAATACGTAGTAAATTTTAACTGTTTTTATCACAGGACAAAGTCTATGCCTGTGAAACTTTAACATTTTAGGACTGGCAACTTTGGAAAAGATACCTCTGTTTTCAAATGATAGAAAGTGGAAAAATGAAAGCCTAAATATATATGCAAGAAACAAGGTTTTCTGAACTACCATCTCAGCCTTTTGTTGCTGTAATACTTCCCACTTTTCTTAACGGAACTTATAACTTTTTGTTTCTTGTGTTTTTACCATTTTGTATAGAAACATTGCATCATTGGATATACACTATCAGAATTGTTTACCACATTCAATATATCCTAGAGCCTAAATTTCTCTTTTTCCCAAATATAATGCATTTCTGTATTAATTTCCCTTTGATAAAGAGCCTGGACTTCACTGTCCATCAAAGTTCTGAGAAATGTCATATATTGAGTACAACAACATCTTTTTTAAATCTCATCTCAAGTTATTAGAAAACATGGCTGAGTAAAGCTCTTTAGTCTTATACTTGTGTACTTTAACTGAAATTAAGTGTTCAGGAATGATTGCTCTTTGCAGTAATTTGTATTCATTTTCCTTTCTCCTCTGTGTTTGCCTGTTGCTCAGAGTTGCCGTGTAATTTATGTCTCTCCAGCATGCCCCTTCTACTGTTTGCAGAGATTTCTTGGTATTAGAATATGCCTGATCACTAAGGAAGAACTTCAACAGGGATGTTACATGACAGTCAGCAAGGCAGGAAATGGTCCTATTTTCCGTTTCACTCAGGCTTCTGAAAATTGAAATACTGTTTAGAATTGTAGCCGTAACCAGTTAGCCTGACTCCTGAAGAGCTAGAATGAATGCCTCAAAGAAAATATTCATGCTCTACCAATCATTGGTCACACTAACCCCCTCAAGAGCAGACCCTCACTGTTTTCACCGTCACCTTATTAACCTTTTGGTTTTTTTATCCGTTGTTAACGCTTTCCTTGTCTCTGTCCCACAGGTTTTATTACATCTTGATATCTACTGTCACGTGTATGTGTGAGTGTGTACACACAAGTGTGCTCAGAAACTCTCCAGTGCCACTTTGCCATCTGTTGATTTTGTCTCTCAAAGTCCAAGAACATTTGATTGGTTTGGCAAATGCTCTTGAGGCCAACCTGCATTATAAACTAACAACCAGACCACAGAGAGGTCTTAGTCAGGTACCTAGTCTCTGTCCAGTCTGTTTCCTGGATGGCGGAGTCAGCTGGAACAAAGCCTATGGATAAAGAAGAGTTTTATGATACAAAAGAGAACTGCAAGTATAGCCCGGATTTGGCTTTCTCTTAGGATCTGTGAGAATTAACTGGAAGGCACTTTCAATGCCTTCTAGCACTGTAATCAAAACTTAAGATAGAAAATAAGCATAAGAAGGATTTAGATGAAAGGCACCCAGAAATGGAAAGATACTTGTATATTATAGCTGAGCTTTAAATTATCTAGTTGAATAACAACTATGCAGTTTCACCTAATTTTCTCACTTAACCATAGGAGCCAAATTCACTGGTCCACAATCTCCAATGTTCAAGTGTGAAAATGGGCAGGAAAGTGAGCGCGCTAATACAAACTAAGTAATTTCCCCCGAAGTTTTAGGTAGTATGAATCATTAAGAACACAAGGAGTATCTCTCTCACCTTCTAATTATATCCCCCCTTAAATATTGTGCAAATGATGATTTAGTAGCTTTCATCTGATTTACCGTTTATTACTTTTGTTGTTAATGCCAGATTTTATATTGTTGTATTGCCATTTAGAGACTATAGGTATTCGTTTTGTGTCTTTTTTTTTCAGTATTAATTTTTTTCCCCCATTTCATGTCAAAAGTTAAACATGTCTGCATTTCTAGTAACAGGATTTGAATGAAGGTTCATATTTCTGGCTATCCTTCCTGAATAATAATTCTGCTTGACGTTGGCAGTTCAACGATAGTTCCGGGAAAAGGAACCACAGAACAACTAACTTACTGTTTAAAAGTCTTCTATAACCAGCCTTCTGCCTGTGGTCTTTTCCTGGTCATATGCTGTATTTGTGAATCACATGAACTGAGATTCAGTGTGTAGAAAGTCTTGACCTGTTCAATAAATACAGTTGATGAATCCACAAATTAGGTGCAGAGCGCAAAAACTGGATTCTAGTGCCAGAGTTTCCTCACATCCTCTGTCGTCCCCTTTTCCTCCCACCTTCAGTCTTTCCCAGCATCAGGGTCTTTTCTAATGAGTCTGTTCTTCGCATCAGATGGCCAAAGTATTAGTTTCAGCTTTTACATCAGTCCTTCCAATGAATATTCAGGACGGTTTTGCCTTAAGATGGACTTGTTGGATCTCCTTGCAGTCCAAGGGACTCTCAAGAGTCTTCTCCAACATCACAGTTCAAAAGCATCAGTTCTTTGGTGCTCAGCTTTCTTTGTATTCCAACTCTCACATCCATATATGACCACTGGAAATACCATAGCCTTGAGTAGACGGAACTCTGTTNTTTTGATTGGGTTGTTTATTTTTCTGGAATTGAGCTGCAGGAGTTGCTTGTATATTTTTGAGATTAGTTATTTGTCGGTTGCTTCATTTGCTATTTTCTCCCATTCTGAAGGCTGTCTTTTCAGCTTGCTTATAGTTTCCTTTGTTGTGCAGAAGCTTTTCATTTTAACTAGGTCCCATTTTATTATTTTTCCTTTTATTTCCAATATTCTGGGAGGTGGGTCATAGAGGATCCTTCTATGATTTATGTTGGAGAATGTTTTGCCCATATTCTCCTCTAGGAGTTTTATAGTTTCTGGTTGTATGTTTAGATCTTTAATCCATTTTTGAGTTTATTTTTGTGTATGGTGTTAGAAAGTGTTCTAATTTCATTCTTTTACGAGTGGTTGACCAGTTTTCCCAGCACGGCTTGTTAAAGAGATTGTCTTTTCTCTGTTGTATATTCTTGCCTCCTTTGTCAAAGATAAGGTGTCTATAGGTACGTGGATTTATCTCTGAGCTTTCTATTTTGTTCCATTGATCTATATTTCTGTCTTTGTGCCAGTACCATACTGTCTTGATGACTGTGGCTTTGTAGTAGAGCCTGAAGTCAGGGAGGTTGATTCCTCCAGTTCCATTCTTCTTTCTCAGGATTGCTTTGGCTATTCAAGGATTTTTGTTAATTATATTTTTTATATCTCTGAATGTGACTTTATAGCTGAATTGCTCTTGGTGAACACCGATCACGATCGAGGAGTTCAGGGTGGGGCTGGGGTGAGGTTCTGTGGGTGTCTGTTGGGTCCTTCTCATCTTGGGGATTTTCCACAGCTCATTGGATGGATTCCTGCAGAACCTCTTCTTGTGAGGCTGGTGTGTGTCCTGCTGATGAAAGCCCTCTGCTGGTATCCACTCTTTCCACCTGTGCTTCTCCAAAAATGTCTGCTTTGTTTGTTTCTGTTGTTGCCATGTTTGTGTTGACTTCTTGGCCATTTCCCGATTCAGTGAAATTCTCAAGATACTTTACACAGTACTTGCTGTTTGACAGCAGGACATAGCATCCCTCTAGAACTTACTTGCTACCAGCTCTCTGATGAAACTCCTTTTCTTAATGTAGAGCCGGGGATTCTTTATGTAGAAGTGATACACCCAATTTTAGATTCATTTGTTTGGTTAGTTTGGCTCTGCTTAAGCATCTGAACAGAGTTATTTTATCTTGATTAAATATGGGCACACATGTGTTTTTGTTTTTTTTTTCTCCACAAAAGAAGTCCTTCTGAATAATGAGGTGTCTGTGGGTAGGCTTTCTAGGTCTAGACATTCTTAGAACTTTTGTGCAGCGTTTTGTGTGATGTATACTTTTAGAAGAAGAGTCCTTGATTTGATCAGATTGTCAGTGTTCCATGACTCTTAAACAAAAAGCAAAACAAAAGCTATTTACAAGCTTCTCTCCTATATGGTAGGGTATTTATTTTCCGAGTCCGTTTGGAGAATGAATGAATCTGTACCCACACCTGAAGTCACTCCAAATTCATTAGCTCAGAGTGAAGCAGCTGTATGCTAAGGGATCACACGCTGCCTCTGCTGAGAACTCAAATCAAGAACCAGGAAGGTGTAGACAGGTTATCTGGGGCAGTCAGAATAATTCTATCCCTGATGCCAGGCAAACACATTCAGAGGCATGCACACACTAGGATATTATGCTCTTTTGCCACATTCAAGCTCTGAGAAGTGTAGAATTGCTATTTAAACTCACCCGGTTATATATGAAAACATCATTTTTTTCCTGTCATTATCTCACGTGCATTTGTTGGCTGATACAAAGGAGTACATTTGTGTTTGTATGCCTACACCTTTCACACCAGTTCCGTGGGGTTTAGAAGTTGCACAGTATGGGTGGGGGGGTATTGGAATAACTGAAATCAATTTCATTTTTACTAATTTAATGGTGGTATGACCTGGACGAATCATGTAAGCTCTCTGAGATTTTATTCCTGTAATACGGGAGTAACAACACTCCGTAAACTTCATAGTTACTTGGATCACCAGTGAAATCATGCCTGCTGCTGCTGCTGCTAAGTCGCTTCAGTCGTGGCCGACTCTGTGCGACCCCATAGACAGCAGCCCACCAGGCTCCCCTGTTCCTGGGATTCTCCAGGCAAGAACACTGGAGTGGGTTGCCCTTTCCTTCTCCAGTGCATGACAGTGAAAGGTGAAAGTGAAGTCGCTCAGTCACGTCTGACTCTCAGTGACCCCATGGACTGCAGCCCACCAGGCTCCTCTGTCCATGGGATTGTCTAGGCAAGAGTACTGGAGTGGGGTGCCATTGCCTTCTCCCGAAATCATGCCTACGATCTATAAAATGTTTACTGAGTTATTAGCAGCAGACGTATTGAAAAATTTGAAATGACTAGTCAAGTCTGGAAGATGGTACTACATTGAATTGTGAATCTAAGTCCTTCTGCTTCTCAAACTAACAGTGTATAAACTACTTTGCTAGGTTTGATTATCAGCTCCTACTGCTTGGCTCACAAATCAGTCTTAAGATGATATATATCTTTGTTTTTCCAAGATGAGTATATTTGAAATCCAAGAGACAGAAATTCTCCTCCTGGACTTCCCTAGTGGTCCAGTAATTAATTAAGAGTCCGTTTGCCAATGCAAGGAGAATGAGTCCCATCCCTAGTCTGGGAAGATTCCATATGCCAGAAGTAGCAACTAAGCCCACGTGCCACAGCTGCTGAGTGCTGCATGTTCTGGAGCCCAGGCTGCACAACAGGGTGGGGGTGGTGGGAGTGACCGCAATGACAAGCCCACCTACTGCAACTAGAGATTAGCCCCCAGTCGCCACAACTAGGGAAGGCCCATGCACAGCAATGAAGACCCGATGCAGTGGGAAATAAATTTAAAAAGAGAGAGAAATTCCCCTCTGAAATAGGGATCTTTAAGGAGGACCGCATTTCAGCTTCTTTCATTTCAAACTCCATTTCTAAAGTCCTTAACTTCTAGAAAATCACATGTCGGTCTTATTGTATCCTCTTATGAAGGAGGAAGAGAAGTGAGAATTATTAGGCATCGAGTGTACTGGGCCCTATTCTGTGCTGGGAGCTTTTTCCAAATATTTTCTTTCAGCCATACTCTGCCATCACCCTCTCTGCCCTGCTCTGCTGCCATAGAACGCTGGATTTTTTTCTTCTTTTTTGGTCCTGCCCTTTAGGTGTAAGATACAGAAGAAAACAAACAGGATGCCTGTCCTGTAGCCCATGCATGTTGCAGAAGTTCAGTGGGATAACTTTGGTGACGTTGCTTCAAAAACTTCATTGAAAAGCATTTTTGCATGTTTTGTATAAACTAGAGTCTGCTCGTAGAATGTGCTCGGGACAGCTGTACTGTCATGCTGTCATATTACTCCATAGCTGTAGGAGCTTTGGTGAGTCTTCCAACCTCTCCAAGTTCATGTGTCTTAATCATTCATGTCAATGTATGGCAAAAACCACTACAATATTGTAGTTAGCCTCCAATTAAAATAAATTAGTTAATTTTTTAAAAAGTCTTAATCAGAATAGTGCGTGTGTGCATGCTAAGTCGCTTCAGTCACGTCGGACTCCTTGTGACCCTATGGATTGTACCCACCAGGCTCCTCTATCCATGGGATTCTTCAGGCAAGAATACTAGAGTGGGTTGACATGCCCTTCTCCAGGGCATCTTCTCGACCTAGGGATTAAATTCGCATCCCTTAGGTCTCATGTATTTGCAGGCAGATTCTTTACCACTTAGTGCCACTGGGGAAGCCCTAGTGAAAACAGACCATTGATTAAATCCTTGGCCAACCTTTGAGTCACCAGATTCTAGACCAGATTCTGTGACTATTGTGGGGAAAAAAAAAATACCCATGGATTTAGTTTATCACCCAGGAACTCAGTCAATCTGCTAATACTTGGCCTCATCTCTTTCACTTGCATATAAAAACATTATCAAGGAAGGAATGTTTGCAAAACACTTGAAAAGGGGCTTTGCAGCACTAAAAGTGTTGATTGTAAAATGTGGTTAAGCCATAGAAAAACGGTGATTTTTAAATACTTGGAGATTTGAAGCAAATACTTAAGAATTTACAGCTGCGATCCTAAGGTCCACTTTGTGAAAATACTGCCAGGTGGATTGTTGTTGTTTGACTATCCAAAGAGAGTAAACAAAGAGAAATTACAAATTCTTACTTTAGCAAGGCTTAACTCTTTGGATAATGACTGTTTTATTAAAAAATGGAGCCCAGCCAGGATAAGGAAGGTATGCCTCCAATTATTCCCATGTGTGGATCCTTAACCACAAGCCACGGGAATTTCCTTAGTTACACCACATTTATCTTACTCTCTGGATTATAAAGGTGCAAAAACTGATTATCTGGCACAGACCTCTGGATGTGCTGAGGATGCTGAAGGAATTCTGAAAAGGATAAAGGAGATTTTACCTTCCTGAAAGATTTCAGGTCTTTTCCCATTCACCAAAGTAGATACACTTGGCTAAATGAACTAAGTTTCTAAATAAAACATATGCATGTTAATTCTTGCTTGTGTGCTTACTTGTAATTCTTTCTTTTAGTCTGTACCTCGACACTGTCTTAGCTTTCTGTAAAATTCTTTCATATTTGATTACTTTGCTTTGTATCATGGATATAGTGTTTCAGAGATAGACGGCTATCTGTTGCAGTTAAACTTCTTGTCAGTAAGTGTTGATATCACTCCCTGGGACTCTGGTTGGACTTTTATCTTAAGTTGTTAAGGACTCACTTCTTCACTAGTCTTGAGTGATCTGCTTGAGAGGAAACAGTTGACGCAGTACAAGCTCACTACCACCCCCCCACTCCCCTCCCCCCCGGGAAGACTGAAATAGCCAAACTGATGTCAGATAGAACAGCTGAAAGGGGAAGCACAAAGCCCCTTCCGTTAGGCCATGTGAGTTCTCCTTGATCGTAACTCCTTTTGAGAGTTCTCAGAGCTTTATCCTGCAGCCTATCCATCTTGGCCAATTATGCCCTCCTTTCTGTTTTAGGAAATAAAAGGATTAACAGTTAGAAACATACCACTTAAACCTAAATACTTTTATGTCTAAAACAAGGAATGGTGAAGATACTATTGATACACTATAGAGAGTCAGGAGTTTAGTGGTTAAGTGTGTGGGTTGTGAAGTCTGACAGCCGAGATTCATATCCTAGTTTGTTTGTTTGCTAGGTGACCCTGTGTTTCCTCATCTATAAAACGGAGATTATGATAATAGCTATCCCGTAGAGCTAGACTGAAGATTACATGAGAGTGCATATGATGCATTTTATTAATTAATACTCAAGAAAGTTGGTTCCTGATATTATTAGTATAGGGCTTCCCTGGTGGCTGAGATGGTAAAGAATCTGCCTGCAATGCAGGAGACTGGGACTCAATCCCTGGGTTGGGAAGATTCCCAGGAGTGGGAAATGGCAACCCCCTCCAGTATTCTTGCCTAGAGAATGCCTTGGACAGAGGAGCCTGGGGCGGGGGTACAATCTATAAGCCATGGCTGGGTTGCAAGGAGTTAGACACAACTGAACAGCTAACAAAAGCACATTATTATACACAAGAGGGGTCATTACCACACAGAATGCGTATTTATCGGCACGTTTTACTTCTCTGTGTATAAGAATATGCACATTGTCTGCCTTAGTAAATGGAGACGTTCATGTTGATATTTTTTTAAAGTAATTTCAGTTGCATAAACTAGGAAGAGCCATGAGCATGCACGTGACTAACCCATGCATTAGTGGTGAGTTAGGGAAGGATGTGTGCGGCGTCCTATTAATTTTGATGGCAACGACATGTAAAACTAGCAGTTTGCTCTGAAATATTTCTAAAGCAGTTCCATTTTGTCTTGTGAGGGTGACTTTTTTTCTTAAATATATTGTCACATCTGAAGCATCAGGTCACTCTTGTGGATCTAGCCAACAGCCATAAATTCTTCTTACAATAGATTTTTTCTCAAAAGGCAGAAAACTGCCTCACTGCTTACATACTGCTATTGTTTCAGCTCTCTTCATTCCTGTCCAATTTCTTTCATTCAGTGTGATTGAAAAGCAATAAAAGTTGTTCTTATACAATTCTTTATCCAGACTGAGCAAATTAGAAGGTATTTAATCTACCTTGTATAAAAATGGAAGTAGTAGAAGGGAGAAATCAGTTTTTTTAAATCCCATTGTACCATGATGTTATTCCATGATGTTAGCTATGTTGGTCACAGCTGACTTCCTGACTGTGTGTTGACCACAAAATGTAATCTGGAGGGCATTTCAGATTTTAAATGACTTTCTAGAGTACCCTAGTTAAAATTGTTGATGCTACATGACAACTGCTGTTATTTCAGTGCCAGCCAAATAAAAAAAAGCATTAATATTCATTAGTAATGTTACAGCTGGTGACTCCTTCACAACATTGTAATGGTTTGAATAGTTATTTCAAACAGTGTATTGAACTATTCACATAATAAGCTCTGATTGACACAATCGTTAAAGAAGCCCAGAAATACCAAGGACAAAAGAAATATGTGTGCACATATATTAAGCTAAGTAAATATTTTAGGAATGGACTTCAAGTGACAGACTCTGACACTGTGCAAGAAGTGATTTATTTTTGAGGGAGATGTGGGAAAATCATTGTAGAAACTGGAACACAGATTCGAGTCTTAATTTCATCACAAGTTCACCAATGGTTTAAATTTCTACAGATTAGGATTTATGCCATAAATGTGTCTATAGAGGCAATCGTAAGAATAAAATGAGACAAATGAAATAAAAGGGGGAGTGACAGAGGGGATGATGGAATGGGACTGATACCGCTGAGCCCCTGATGTGAACTACACCAAATAGGGCTTTTATTTGTCCTGTCTCGTCTCATCTTATTAAGAGGATGATTTCATCTCTATTCCATAAATGAGGAAACCAAAGACAAGAGAGGGATTAAGCTTTCTGCACACAGCTGGATGGTGAGAAACCCTGGTGTTAGGATTTAAATCCAAGTGTGTGTGTTATCTGTATTATATCAAAATGCTTCAGGAGTTTAACATGGAACACTATGGTGGATATTACTGGGGTTGAAACAGGATAGAAGACCTGGAATCTGCTTTCAAGGAGTCTACTATTTCCCGTGATGGTGACGATAAAGACTAAGATGGAGAATGTGGAAGTTCATGGGGTATTCTGCAGTATATCTTGTTTTTGTGATAGTTCATTTTGCATAATTTTTTTAGATGCAACAAATAAGTGATATCATTTGACAGCAGTTTTTTCTCTCAAACAAAAGAATTAATTTACAAAATATAAATAGATTCACAGACATAGAAAATAAAGTTGCAGTTACCTAAGGGGAAAGAGGGGAGAGAACTTGTGATTAACATATATACATTATTATGTATAAAATAATACATAGAGAAGGAAATGACAATCTACTCCAGTACTATTGCCTGGAAAATCCTATGGACAGAGGAGCCTGGTAGGCTACAGTCCATGGGGTCCCAAAGAGTCTGACACGACTGAGCGACTTCACTTCACATGTATAAAATAGACAAACAACAAGTGTTTACTGTACAGTACAGAGAACTATATTCAATATCCTGTAATAATCTGTAATGGAAAATATTCTAAAAAGAATATATATATACACACTAATGTATATAAAGCAGACAAACAATGAAGGTTTACTGTATAATTCAGAGAACTATACACAGCATCTTATAATAATGTATCATGGAAAATAATCTGAAAAAAAATATATGTGTGTATACATATATATATGTGTGTATACATATATATACATGTATGTGTGTGTATAAATGAATCACTTTTCTGTACCTTTGAAACTAACACCACACTGTAAATTAACTATGTAGCCCACCCTGGTGGCTCATATGGTAAAGAGTCTTCCTGCAACTCAGAAGACCTGAGTTCAATCCCTGGGTCCGGAAGATCCCCTGGAGGAAAAAATGGCAACCCACTCCAGTATTTATACCTCAATTTAAAACAAAAAGAAAAACACTTCTGTTTTGTGTTCTCAAGAGTTAAGTTACACTTCCCTCCCTCTCGTCCTTTTGCCAACATAATGTACAGCAGAGAAAAGCTGTCCTTTGCTCATGTGTCCTGAACAAACCCACAGAGATTTACTGATATGCTTCGTAGTTCTAGTCCTGTCAGTTCAGTTCAGTCGCTCAGTCATGTCCGACTCTTTGCGACCCCATGGACTGGAACACAGCAGGCCTCCCTGTCCATCACCAACTCCCGGAGCTTGCTCAAACTATTGTCCATCGAGTCTGTCATGCCATCCAACCATCTCATCCTCTGTCGTCTCCTTCTCCTCCTGCCTTCAATCTTTCCCAGCATCCGGGTCTTTTCCAATAAGTCAGTCAGCTCTTTGCATCAGGTGGCCGAAGTATTGGAGTTTCAGCTTCAGCATCAGTCCTTCCAATGAATATTCAGGACTGATTTCCTTTAGGATTGACTGGTTTGATCTCTTTGCAGTCCAAGGGACTCTCAGGAGTCTTCTCCAATGCCACAGTTCAAAAGCATCAATTCTTCAGCACTCAGCTTTCTTTATGGTCCAACTCTCACATCCATACATGAATACTGGAAAAAATATAGCTTAGTTGTGTATCCCTAGACTATTATTGGGAGAAATTAATTTTATAACCTATATTGAAGCTACTACTTGTGATAACTTTTCTTCCTACTATTTGTTTTTTTATGCTTTCCTGAACTTCCTAATGCATTTATTATAGAGTGATGCTAATGCCAAAGGCTACAGCCCTTATCTTTCATTCAAAATAATATTTCATTGAATCAGGCAATTATTATTGAGGTTGTACACCAAGTACAATTCCTGTGTCTATCTTAAGAATTATTAAACCCCATTAGAACTGTGCAAGTATTCCAGATTTAAGAAAAAATAATAAATAGTAAGAAGCATGTCTCTTAAAATACTCAGGAGTTTGTTTTTCCTTTAACTTAACCCAAATTTAAAAGTCTATTAATAGTATAACTAGTGATACAATCAGTGAGAGACCAGGGTATGTGTTTGCTTATCAGCAGTTTTATTATTGTTTCATAGTTGACAAATGTATTGACTCAAAAGGCCTAGAATTTTATTTCCCTGCCAACTCATATGATTTTCTTCTATGAACTTATTGTGTTGTCTTTAGACAGTGGAGAGCATTCCAGAGCTCTTCCCATTAAGCATTCATACTCCTTGAGTTTTTCCAGTAGTGGACTTGGCTTTACTGATCACATCATGTCCAAGCCTGTGAAGTTAGAGTAGTAAGACTTCGTACTTGTAAGCACTTTATTCTTTACAGACACGTGTGCATTGATAATCTGATTTGATCCTCACAACCAACACTGAAGAGTACACGCGTTGCCATTCCCAATTTACAGATGCAGAAATCAAAACCACAAGAAGCCTGTGTGGACCCTGCCACTCACTAAACTCTGAGACCTTTGGTGAGATTTATTTCAGTCTCTTTAAACTTCAGTTGCCTCATTTGGGGGAAAACAATCTACTTTATGGTATAATTCCAAGAATTAAGTGCAGAAACCTAGTTCATTGGGATGGCACAGTACCTGAAAAAAGAAGACAATAAAAATCCTTCTTCTTTATTCATTAAAGAAATGACTATTGAACAGTTATTTGTAAATTCTTCCAGATGGAAAGGACAAAAGAGTGACCTTGGTCAATGGAATTCTTGTCCCAGTGGTAGTGAGGAGTGAACTCCAGGAGTTGGTGAAGGACAGGGAGGCCTGGCGTGCTGTGATTCATGGGATCGCAAAGAGTCGGACATGACTGAGCAACTGAACTGAACTGGGGAGTTAATAAGAGGCAGAGTTAAGGCTTGAACTTTAGTTTTTTTGATTTTGTTTTTCTCTTTAATTTAGATAGGTTGGTGAATGGGTGGGTAAGAATGTGTACCTTGACATGCATACAACCATCCATTTATACTCGCTTGCTCTCCCAGTTGCATCCTACTCTTTGAGACCCCATGGACGATAGCCTGCCAGGCTCCACTGTCCATGAGATTATCCAGGCAAGAACACTGGAGTTGGTTGCCGTTTCCTCCTCGAGGGGATCTTCCTGAGCCAGGTACCCAACCTACATCTCTGGTGTCTCTTGCACTGACAGGCAGGTTCTTTACCACTGAGCCACCTGGGAAGTCCATGCGCTAATACACATAAATGTGTGTCTATATACTGCTTCCTGATATACATCTGTAAGTATATCCTCATCAAATAAGGAACTGACTCTAAAGCACAGATTGACCCATATTCACCGATGGAGTTAGCAGTGGTAAATTTAAGTCAATCTTCATGTTTCCCNCAATTTAAAACAAAAAGAAAAACACTTCTGTTTTGTGTTCTCAAGAGTTAAGTTACACTTCCCTCCCTCTCGTCCTTTTGCCAACATAATGTACAGCAGAGAAAAGCTGTCCTTTGCTCATGTGTCCTGAACAAACCCACAGAGATTTACTGATATGCTTCGTAGTTCTAGTCCTGTCAGTTCAGTTCAGTCGCTCAGTCATGTCCGACTCTTTGCGACCCCATGGACTGGAACACAGCAGGCCTCCCTGTCCATCACCAACTCCCGGAGCTTGCTCAAACTATTGTCCATCGAGTCTGTCATGCCATCCAACCATCTCATCCTCTGTCGTCTCCTTCTCCTCCTGCCTTCAATCTTTCCCAGCATCCGGGTCTTTTCCAATAAGTCAGTCAGCTCTTTGCATCAGGTGGCCGAAGTATTGGAGTTTCAGCTTCAGCATCAGTCCTTCCAATGAATATTCAGGACTGATTTCCTTTAGGATTGACTGGTTTGATCTCTTTGCAGTCCAAGGGACTCTCAGGAGTCTTCTCCAATGCCACAGTTCAAAAGCATCAATTCTTCAGCACTCAGCTTTCTTTATGGTCCAACTCTCACATCCATACATGAATACTGGAAAAAATATAGCTTAGTTGTGTATCCCTAGACTATTATTGGGAGAAATTAATTTTATAACCTATATTGAAGCTACTACTTGTGATAACTTTTCTTCCTACTATTTGTTTTTTTATGCTTTCCTGAACTTCCTAATGCATTTATTATAGAGTGATGCTAATGCCAAAGGCTACAGCCCTTATCTTTCATTCAAAATAATATTTCATTGAATCAGGCAATTATTATTGAGGTTGTACACCAAGTACAATTCCTGTGTCTATCTTAAGAATTATTAAACCCCATTAGAACTGTGCAAGTATTCCAGATTTAAGAAAAAATAATAAATAGTAAGAAGCATGTCTCTTAAAATACTCAGGAGTTTGTTTTTCCTTTAACTTAACCCAAATTTAAAAGTCTATTAATAGTATAACTAGTGATACAATCAGTGAGAGACCAGGGTATGTGTTTGCTTATCAGCAGTTTTATTATTGTTTCATAGTTGACAAATGTATTGACTCAAAAGGCCTAGAATTTTATTTCCCTGCCAACTCATATGATTTTCTTCTATGAACTTATTGTGTTGTCTTTAGACAGTGGAGAGCATTCCAGAGCTCTTCCCATTAAGCATTCATACTCCTTGAGTTTTTCCAGTAGTGGACTTGGCTTTACTGATCACATCATGTCCAAGCCTGTGAAGTTAGAGTAGTAAGACTTCGTACTTGTAAGCACTTTATTCTTTACAGACACGTGTGCATTGATAATCTGATTTGATCCTCACAACCAACACTGAAGAGTACACGCGTTGCCATTCCCAATTTACAGATGCAGAAATCAAAACCACAAGAAGCCTGTGTGGACCCTGCCACTCACTAAACTCTGAGACCTTTGGTGAGATTTATTTCAGTCTCTTTAAACTTCAGTTGCCTCATTTGGGGGAAAACAATCTACTTTATGGTATAATTCCAAGAATTAAGTGCAGAAACCTAGTTCATTGGGATGGCACAGTACCTGAAAAAAGAAGACAATAAAAATCCTTCTTCTTTATTCATTAAAGAAATGACTATTGAACAGTTATTTGTAAATTCTTCCAGATGGAAAGGACAAAAGAGTGACCTTGGTCAATGGAATTCTTGTCCCAGTGGTAGTGAGGAGTGAACTCCAGGAGTTGGTGAAGGACAGGGAGGCCTGGCGTGCTGTGATTCATGGGATCGCAAAGAGTCGGACATGACTGAGCAACTGAACTGAACTGGGGAGTTAATAAGAGGCAGAGTTAAGGCTTGAACTTTAGTTTTTTTGATTTTGTTTTTCTCTTTAATTTAGATAGGTTGGTGAATGGGTGGGTAAGAATGTGTACCTTGACATGCATACAACCATCCATTTATACTCGCTTGCTCTCCCAGTTGCATCCTACTCTTTGAGACCCCATGGACGATAGCCTGCCAGGCTCCACTGTCCATGAGATTATCCAGGCAAGAACACTGGAGTTGGTTGCCGTTTCCTCCTCGAGGGGATCTTCCTGAGCCAGGTACCCAACCTACATCTCTGGTGTCTCTTGCACTGACAGGCAGGTTCTTTACCACTGAGCCACCTGGGAAGTCCATGCGCTAATACACATAAATGTGTGTCTATATACTGCTTCCTGATATACATCTGTAAGTATATCCTCATCAAATAAGGAACTGACTCTAAAGCACAGATTGACCCATATTCACCGATGGAGTTAGCAGTGGTAAATTTAAGTCAATCTTCATGTTTCCCCATCAGTAATGTTAGCAATAGGTTTTGAATGCCTTCACTTGGAAAGGATCGAACCATCAAGTTTTGAATCCTTCTGTTATCTCATGTTGTCTGATTCTCTCCTGATTTTTCAGAATCGAGTTGAAGTAAATGAAGGTGCCTCTTGCCAGAATGAGTAGCAGTGCTTCTGGAATGTTAATTCTCAGAGAAACAAAAGCTGATGAATTGTTATAATTTCATCTCATGCAGGAAACTCTGGGTGTTTCATGGCAATAACGACGTGTATATTACATTCACAGGCATGGTTTCTGGAAATGTTTATATAAAGCTGTTTTACATTTGATGATTATATTTTGAACTATGTATAAATAACTATGTTCTTCAATATGACTCAATTATCAAATAAATTTCTGAATTCTTCTGGGAGCAATGAGCAAGATGGAGAGGTCCAATAAGACTTGTTTACAGAATCTAAATATATTTTGTAACTTTATGGGCCTTGAACCACACGCATAGGGATACCCCTAATTACTCTTCAGTCTCTCCTTCTACTTTTATGTTTTTAAGATCGATTCCATAATCTTGAGTGGCATGTATTTCATATATAAATATATCACCCAGTCATTTGATTATTCTGGCAGAAGCAGATCGCTTTTTATTATTCAGAGAATGGAAACTGACATTTGAATTCTCTCAGTGTATCTGATACTTTTAAATACATTATTTCATCTAACCCTCATACTTAGTGAAATTAAGAATATTATATCCATATGAGGAAACTTAGGTGAAAGAAAATAACTTCTCTTATGTCATGAAGATGCTAAATGGCAGAATTTGTGTAGACACTCTAGTCTGATTATTTCCGAAGCCTCATCATAGCGTTTATTAGGGCCACAGTTAGTAGCGCTTGTACACTTTCTCTCTTTCTCTCTCCTTTTCCTCCCCCCGCTTCTCCCTTCCTTTCTACAACCCACCACCTCCGCCCCCCCGCCGACAACACACACACACACACACATACTGATAATGGACTGTTTCTAACTGAAAACTTCATAATTTCATGTAGGATTATTGATGGTCACAAATGTGATGAAACTGTATTAAGCCAGAGTCTGTGATGTTGTTGACCTAGACAGCCTCTCTCATCTGTTCCAGTTGTTTTGTCTGAATCCAAATTGTCTAACCGCATTAGTAATCATGGTAAATTATGAGGTCTGGTCCAATAGTAAGGGATGGTCACTTTCCAAGAGCAGACCTGAGGCACAAGGAGCGGCTGGGTGCTGATCTCTCTAGGACTCTCTGTCTTCATCAGCCATTCCAAAAATACTGTATAATCACAATGATGATACTGAGAAATTAAAACAGATGTAAATATCAGGGGTAAATGCACACCTTTTCTAAAATGGGGACATCAGGGATAGGAGTCTGACTCTTTGGACGGATGAGTTTTATTTCAAATGCCAGTACATTTAGGCTTAATAATAGAAGGTATACTCAGATCAGACAAACAGTGGAGCTTGTTTCACCTTTCTGGCCAAGACCATACCTATTACAGCTTCATTTTATAAATCATAAAGATACAAATTATCTATCAGGAAAACAGCTACAAGAGTGTCTCATCCCTTTATTCCCTACCAAATGTAGAGTTACATAATGTCTTGCCACACTTGGATTCTATATCTACTTGAAGGTGGGACTCTCTAATTTTCTGAATACTTCAGCACTTGGAATAGGTGTGGATCACTGAGTGAGGAAATTTATGACAGAGTGGTTGCCTGTTGGCTTCTGTGAGTTTGAACGAGTGAACTTACCAAGTTAGAGCGGGTGTTGATGCCCTGTGTCATTGCTTTAAGGACAGAAATGCTGATTGTAGTTTTGTTGCATTTTACTTGAAAAATGCTCAAAATGCTCTTTTTGCTTTTATGGGAAAAAAGGAAAAGCAATCACTAGTCTTAAACAAAGGAACTTTACAATAAATGTTTCTCTCCCCTCTTTCAGATATGTAACCTCACTGTTGGAAAGGACTTGAGTGTATCTTAATAACAAAAAGACACGTTGTTTTCTGCACTGCTGCTGCTAAGTCACTTCAATCACGCCCAACTCTGGGCAGCCCACCAGGCTTCCCCATCCCTGGGATTCTCCAGGCAAGAACACTGGAGTGGGTTGCCATTTTCTTCTCCAGCGCATGAAAATGAAAAGTGAAAGTGAAGTTGCTCAGTCGTGTCCGACTCTTCGCACCAGGTGCACTTTATAGAAAGGAAAACTCTTTATCCAGCCAGTTCAGAAGTTCTCATATTCCATTTCTTATGAGGTCCCTTAACATATCCATACTAAGGTCAAATGTGCTTTTTCTTTTCCAATTTGATTTGACAAATATATGATGGACTTTAATGTAGAAACATCTAATCTTCCCTCTGCTGAGGCTGTTCAATTTGAAAAATGAGAAAAGAACTTGCAGCTTGCTCTTCAGTGTAATTGAATAGCACTCTCGGGTTTTATGATTTTATTATATGGGGGAAACTAATTCATTCATGTGTGCGGATTGCACTGTGTAACATGCAATGTGTAATAAATAATAATTAAAACTTAACTTGTAATGAGGATATATGTAGTTACGAATTAATAGCATTATTGAAGGAACTTGGTTAAAGACTCTATTTCCATAACTTAATTAAACCCAAACTTAAGGAAAGTTGTAGTCTGTTGCAGACGTAGCAAGTGTCTGGGTATGTGTGTGTGTGTGTGTGTGTGTGTGCATATATACAATTATACTTAGATGAAAGATGGTGAAGGAAAAATGAAATTATCTTATGTAGATAACAGATAATATCAAATCTAGATCAGCCCGAGGAAGATAGCATCAACTCTGAAAGCATCATAGAATGTGCACCAAGATTCAGGAAAGTTCTATAACATCCAGCTGTTTTCACTTGACATTGCTGAATAAAAACAATTTTTAGGAAAGACCTGTAAATTGGGCTATTTAAACTAAGAGTAGAAATTTAAACTAAGAATATAAATTTCTATTCTTAGTGTAAATTTAGTCCATTTCTTCCTCCTGGGAATGATTGGAAAAAGTGGATTTATATATAAATAAGGAAGTTAAAAAATGAATTTTTGTATGCCTAATTGTGTACTTTTTATATAAAGTATTTATAACATATTTAGATTATATTGATCACCAGAGGATAAATAGGAAATAAGCAATTTTATCCTATTTATAAGACATTGAGAGATATTATTTGTCTTATGAATAATGTAACATTTCATTTTTAATAGTTCTAAGTTTTCCTTAACTTTTAAGCAGACATTTTTCTCTTTGTCAATAAAGAAGGAGAATAACCAGTATAAATGTATGAAATCCTCGAGCAGGCTATAGAATGAGTAAATCATGGTGTATTCATAGAGTATCATTCAAAGATGTTCTTGATAGGAAAATTATACTGAGACTCTGGTGAAATCTCAATCCCATTCAGTCTAAACACAATGTTTTGTCATTTGTATGAAATGAGCGGCTAGGCGAAACTCTTATTTATCTGTCTGTTTCAGAATCACTTGCTGTGTTATTTCAGGAATATTACTAAACTGTCCCCTCTCTCTCCTCCTCTGCTGACTCAGAATATCCCATTTATGTCACAGTGTCATGCTTAGCACGATTCTTTGCACGTAATAAATACTCAATGAATACATGGTAGAGGACACAATCAAGTTCTAGCGACATTGAATTCTGACAGGAAGAAAAAGAGGGAGAAAAACCCAGAGGATGAATACCCATGGGATACAGACTGAGTCAGCAACGAAACACAGTCTCACTGCAACCTTTGTCAAGTGAGGGAAGGCCTGTGCTAGGTCGATCTGGTGCTTTATGTAACAAATGATTTTTGACTGTTTATGGTTGATTTGGTTCCATTCAAAGCATGGAAAATAGAGGAATGAATGAAAGGGAGGAGGTTTCTGCATTCATTGTGTTTCATATTAGTGGGGGAGGTAGACAATAAAGTGTGCAAATGTAAGTTCTGGACTAAGAAAAGAGCTAGTTGAAGGACTATCAGGAACAATAGAGGAAAAATTTTGGAAGGAACAGTCCTGGAAGGCCTCTCGGAGGAGAGGTTGTATGAATTGAGACCTAAATGATGCAAGAAGACAGCCTTGGGAAAATCAGAGGGCGGAGCACTGCAGGTGGAGAGAACAGCAAGTTCAGAAGACCTACAGGTGAGATGGGCTGCGCTTGTTCTAAGAAGGGAAAGAAAGCAGATAACCTAGAATAAAATAACCACGGATAGACTGTCATGTGAGTTGGAATTCCATCAACCTTGGCACTGTTGATACTTTGGGTTGGATAATTCATTGCTGTGAGGAACTGTGTTCTGAATTGTAGTGTGTTTAGAAGCATGCCTGGCCTGTACCCATTAGATGCTTGTAGCCACCCCTACCCCTAACATCCAATTGTAACAGCTGAAATATTTCCAGTATTCCCAATCAACCCTGGTTAAGAACAATTGAAATAGAAGAATGAGGTCAGGGCCAAATCAAATAGGACCTTCTAAGCCAGAATAAACAGTTTCAGTTTATTCTTAATGAAATATGATGCTATTGGAGTATCTTTAAGTAGCAGAGTGGCTTGTGCTAACTGACTTAAGAAACAATTCAGACTGATTGATACATGCCAAATAAATGCAAGGCAATGAAAAGGGATTCACAAAGACCAGCAGAAGACTATTGCCAGGAACCCAAGAGAGAGAGGATGGCAGCTCACGACCTGAGTAGAAGCTGTGGAGATGAAGAGTAGACATTGAAAAAAAAAAAAAAAGATGTATGCGGAGATTGAAGAAATAATAGGAATCAAAGATGACTTCTTTCCACTGAAATTAACAAAACTGAGACAGAAGCAGGTATAGGTGGAGTGACACTGAACTTTTTGCCTTGTTCTCTATTCTCCTGAATATACTTATCGCAGTTAAAGTTTATGTCCAGTAACTCTCCTATCCGGCTACCATAGGTCTATTTCTGCAATTTTATAATGTTTTCTTCCTCCAGAGAGGATTTTCATTTTTAACTGGAAGGCTGTTACAGAAAGGTCAAGTCAATCAAATCCAATCAGGGATTAAACTGACTCAGTTCTGGGTTTCCATTTTTGTAAGATCAAAGTTTCCATTTTGTAAGACCTTTCCTTTCTCCGAGGATGCAGCCATTCAGGAGTCTCAGGAGAAAGTCTGGCATGTTCGCTGGGGTACCTCGTACTTGGCAAGCCTTAAACTCCAATTTCTGTCTTTCCAAATCGTGCAATTGTTTAAAGCTCTTTTAATTTCTTAACCTTTAGCGACCCCTTTCTGTTGGGTGCTCTACTTAGGAATTACCACGTGACTCAAAGCATACGATGGCTTACTTCTCTCTGTTTCTCTTCTCTCTGGGTCTCAGATCCTCAAGGTTTGGCTCTCTTGTAACACTGACATCCAGTTATGAAATAACTGAAGAAAACAACTGAAGAATTTTGGATATTCACACAGTATCTGGCATAGTCTGATTTGTCTTTTAGAAAGTTTGCTCTTCTGTCAGCAATTTAAAAAAATGGATTGAAGAAATTGAGGAGAATGAGTATAGCTGCTGAGAAGCCAGGAGAAAGAGGTTCTTCAAATTGGCACATGCAGGCTGAACATAATGAGCACCTAAAGTAGGGCAGTGAGCATAAAATGAAGGAAAAAGAAGCAAGAAATACTTAGGAGGTGGATTTGAAATGATGACAAATGGAAAATTTAGCTGTCAGCATTTCTTAAATTTTATTTGTGTATCAAAATAAGAATGGCATATTGGCTCATTATTTCTCCATCCCTCATAATATTAAAGGCTGGTCAAGGATGACTGGTTGCCAAACAAAATAATCTACTCTTTGAAATTTCTCATGGTTCTGCTATTATTCTTGGTTATAAGGATTGAAAGGAAAATGTATTTTAATCTGCCTTCATTGTTCAAAAGAACTTAAGTTAGAGCCTAGATGTGAGCGATCTCTTTGAAGGAAGCCATATGCTCCATAATTCAGAAAGCATGGAAAATATTTAAAACCAAACCTTCATTATTATTCTGATAGCAATATCCTCGGAGAAGGCAATGGCACCCTCCTCCAGTACTCTTGCCTGGAAAATCCCATGGACGGAGGAACCTGGTCTGCTGCAGTATATGGGGTTGCGAAGAGTCGGACATGACCAAGTGACTTTCCTTTCACTTTTCTCTTTCATGCGTTGGAAAAGGAAATGGCAGTCCATTCCAGTGTTCTTGCCTGGAGAATCCCAGGGACAGGGGAGCCTGGTGGGCGGCTGTCTATGGGGTCACACAGAGTCGGACACGACTGAAGTGATTTAGCAGAAGCAGCAGTAGCAGCAGCAGCGGCAATATCCTATGAAAGAAGCCATTCAACTTGAAGAAACACTGAACTAGGTTGGTTATATGCACCATTTAGCAATGCAATTGAGATGTTGCACTTGTTCTAAACAAATATTTAGTATTAAGGGAGGTAGAAAATGACATATNTTTAGCAGAAGCAGCAGTAGCAGCAGCAGCGGCAATATCCTATGAAAGAAGCCATTCAACTTGAAGAAACACTGAACTAGGTTGGTTATATGCACCATTTAGCAATGCAATTGAGATGTTGCACTTGTTCTAAACAAATATTTAGTATTAAGGGAGGTAGAAAATGACATATTTGTGCCTACTTTAGGCTGACGATGCAGTCTTGGGTGCTTTATGTACATTCTCATTTAACCTTTTCAATAACCTTCTAAGTAAGGTATATGTTTTCCATATTTTGTAGAGACAAGTCTCAAAAAGCTGGGATAACCTGCCTGATATCACACGGTTAGTAAATGGTGGAGCCAGGACTGAAAACTGATTGTGTTTTGTTCTACTTATTCTTTACAGTGTGTGTGCATGGTGAGTCACTTCAGTTGTGACTGACTCTATGACCCTTTGGACTGTAGCCCACTAGGTTCCTCTGTCCGTGGGATTCTCCAGCAAGATCACTGAAGCGAGTTGCCATGCCCTCCTCCAGGGAATCTTGCCGGGTCCAGCCCCGGCAGGTCCAGGGAATTCGAAGTGGGGACGGAGTCAGCGAGAAAAGAACTTATTTATTTAGAGATAGAAGATTTAGGAAATAATAGTATAGTAGGAAAATTTTAGATAGAGAAAAGAGGCTGAATAACTTGGTTTATGTGGAAAGCCAATAAAGTTCCAGACAAGGAGCTTGCACCATCTACATTGGGCCATCGGTGTCTGTTTGAATATTGGAGAGTGCCCTGCCCTGGGCTCTCNGTGGCTGATTCATGTCAATGTATAGCAAAATGAATACAGTATTGTAAAGCAAACTAAAAAATAAAAATTGAAATTAAAAAAATAAAATAAAATAAAGTGATCATACTATGAACGTTAGCTCATTAGATGCAAAAAAAAATCTGTTTTCCAAAGGCAGCTTATAGAGTATTTGCCCACTGTGATATGCTGACCATTTATGTTTTGAAAGTTGATAGTAAACCCATACCATGTACACTATCAATGTTTATATATCTATATAGCCATAGTAATTAAGTACATGTGAGTCAGTGCATGTATTACTAATAGAGGATGCCTAGCTCTGTGGACGGGGGAGCCTGGTGGGCTGCAGTCCATGGGGTCACACAGAATCGGACACGACTGAAGTGACTTAGCAGCGGTAGCTCCATGGACGGAAGAGCCTTGTGGGCTGCAGTCCATGGAGTCGCTAAGGGTCGGACATGACCGAGCAACTTCACTTTCACTTTCACGCATTGGAGAAGGAAATGGCAACCCACTCCAGTGTTCTTGCCTGGAGAATCCCAGGGACGGACGGCGGAGCTTGGTGGGCTGCCGTCTATGGGGTCGCACAGAGTCGGACACGACTGAAGCGACTTAGCAGCAGCAGCAGCAGCTTCATAATATTTCCTGTAATTTAATTTTAAGTGACGCTTCTAACCTCATGGGAACCAGTTTTAATAGCAGAGGTTTTCAAAATCAACTAGAGATGAAAGAGTAGACCCTTCTCAGAACCTCTTTGGGCAAACAGGGAGAGACCACCACAGCAGGGAACCGAAGTTGATAATACAATTGTATTTATTTAAGTTACTACTTCATGTCATAACAAGTGATTTTCTTATTTGCCAGAGATGTAAAAGGTCTGTTTAAAATATTCATTCAAATATTAAAAAGGGACTTTATTGTAAGAAGACATTAAATATAAATAATATGCAGATATGGCACAATATGAAGAGTAGTTTGCTGATGACTGGTGCTTGGGACAATTTGGTCTAAGCATTTTTTCCTATAAGGAAGAATTATTTTAAGGAAAAGTTGGTAGGGCATATTTTAAAACATGTTTCTTCCCTCCTTTGGAAGGCAAATCACTTGGCTTAAGTGGAACATTAGAGTTCCCTTCATAGTTTTTCTAACTTGTATTCAGTAAGGTGAAAAACCAAATTCAGAGATGAATCTGAGTTCCTCTGTGCAAATGAAAGACTTGAAATTTTAAACAACACAGCTATCCTTCTTTCCTGGGAGTATATAACTGATAGAGGGCTAATTAAGCCCGTGAGAGTTGCTGTATTAAATGTACTTAGAACAGCCACAGCCCGAGAATTCTTAACCCTTAGGAAGTAAACCTAAGTCAGTAACTTAAACCACAAGTCGGTAACTCAGCAAAAGAACATGTGTGTTAGTTGCTCAGTCATGTCCAACTCTTTGTGACCCCCGTGGACTGTAGCCCACGAGGCTCCTCTATCCATGGAATTCTCCAGGCAAGAATACTGGAGTGTGTTGCCGTTTTCTTCTCTAGGGTTTCTTCCTGACCCAGGGTTGAACCTGGGTTTCCCACATTGCAGGCAGATTCTTTACCATCTGAGACACCAGGGAAGATAACAGCTCCACATTATCTGGTCACCAAAGTAAATGGATATGAGATGTTCTCTAGACAGGTCATACTTACTGTATTAAAATCAATAAAATCCGTGGGAGTGTTTCTCCTAAAAGGACTGAAGCTGATATACAGAGGGCAGGATAGTAACTGTCTTGGGCACTCAGATAAAGGGAATTCTTAGTTTGTCCCTTAACCTTTGAATCTTTTCTGTTTCAAGTCATGGCACTATCTTTTCCTCTGTTGTTCAGGCACAAAACAGTCCTTGCTTCTACTCATTTTTTCATCTCTGCACCCCATTCAGGCCCCCCATCCAATACAAATTCTGTTGACTCTACCTTCAAACTATGTTCCAGATCTGACACAGTTCGTCAGCTCCACTGCTGTTCCTCCGATTCAAACCATCGTTGCGCTCATCTGAAGTACTGCAGTTGTCTTCTTGCTCCACTCTGGCTGTCCTATAGTCCCCTTTCCAATGCAATAGCCCCCGTCATATTTTTAAAGAATTAATTAAATCTTGTGTCCTGTTTGAAGCTTTCCCATGGTTCATTACTGCATTCAAATTGAAATATGACTCCTTAATTTGAACTAAAATGGCCTTCCTGATTGCCCTTCTGAGCATATGGCCTGTCACGTGTTACTTGTTCACTTCGTTATAGCCAGACTCACCGTCCTCAGGACTCCCGTTCATATGATTGCTATTCCCTTTCTGAAACATCCTTCCACTGAATCTTTGCATGGTGCACCTCTCATTCCACTCAGGTCTCTGCACAAATGTCACTTCTTTTTTCCTGACCCTTAAAATAGCAGCATACACAAGAGCCCCTCTTGTTTTTCTTCACAATATTTTTCACTACTGAAATAATGTAATATTTTTTGTAGCTGTCTTATATGTCATCAAGTTATGAAGATTTAAACAGATTTTACATGTATAAGCACTTTACAAAGCTCTATTTAAATGTGGGGGATGGTTATTATGGTGGAGTTTTGCCACTTTATGACTGCTGCTGCTGCTGCTGCTAAGTCACTTCAGTCATGTCCGACTCTGTGAGACCCCATGGACTGCAGCCTACCAGGCTCCTCCATCTATGGGGTTTTCCAGGCAAGAATACTGGAGTGGGGTGCCATTGCCTTCTCTGTTATGACTGTAGTCTAATGATATTATGAATCAAAGAGTCTTTATTGATTTAATTAATTATAATGATTCTTGTCTTTTCCTTGCCCTTGCTTGCTTTTTTTTTTTTTTTTTTTTTTTTTT